>BSBM01000055.1:12340000-12352500 GCA_027924585.1 Larix kaempferi | reverse complement strand
ATGGTGATGTTCAGATGATGATGATGATGATGATGATGATGATGATGATGATGATGGAGATGTTGATTTGATGACGAAGATGATGATGATGCTGGTGATGATGATGAAGATGTTGATGATGATGATGATGGTGATGAAGATGATGATGATGATGAAGAAGATGATGATCATGGACATGTTGATGGGGAACCTAGAGATGAAAATGATGATGAAGATGTTGATGATGATGATGATGATGGTGATGATGATGAAGACGTTGATGATGATGGTGATGGTGATGAAGATGATGATCATGATCATGATCATGAAGATGATGATGATGGAGATGTTGATAAGGAAGGGGGAGATGACAATGAGGAGGAAGATGTTTATGATGATGATGATAGTGATGATGAAGATGTTGATGATGATGGTGATGGTGATGAAGATGATGATGATGATGATGATGATGATGATGAAGATGATGAAGACGGAGATGTTGATGAGGAACCTAGAGATGACAATGATGATGAATATGTTGATGATGATGATGACAGTGATGATGATGAAGATGGTGATGATGATGGTGATGGTGATGAAGATGATGACGAGGAGGGTATCCACCTTCTCTTTATATTCGCAATTGTCCAGGTCCCTATAGAACTCTCTCCCTTCGTTCGCCCTTAATCACTAACCCTATGTGCCTTTATCCCTCCCCCTTCCCTCTCTATCTCACCGTGTATCCCTCCCTCCCTATATCTTTCTCTAGATCTATCCCTCACTCCATTTACCTCCCTCCCTCTATGTCGCTTTCTCTTCGTTACACCATCTTCGTCCCTGTCACCCCACTGATTCCTCCTTCCCTATCACACACAACCTCCCACTTTCTTTGTCGCTCACACCTCTCTCTAGTCTCTCTCTCCCCAACCATCTCTCTCTCTCTCTCTCTCTCTCTCTCTCTCTCTCTCTCTCTCTCTCCTCTCTCTCAAACACACACACACACACACACACACACTATGTCCCTTTCCATTCTCAAACCCATTCCCCCTCCATCCATATCTATCTCCACCTTTCTCCCTCCATCCCTCACCCTACCTTCTCTCCCTCCCTCTCTCATTGCCTCTCTCTCACGTTCTATCCCTCCCTCATGTTACCTTTCCCTCAACCTATCCCAATCTCTCCGTCACTCCCTCTCTCTCACACACTTTATGTCCCTTCCCCCCCCCTCTCTCTCTCGCTCTCTTTCTCTCCATTGCCACCACTCCCTGCATGTCTCCCACCAATACTTTCTATCCCTCCCTTCCTATCTCTTTATTTCGTTCTATCCCCATCTATCTCTCACTCCCTCTAAATCCATTCCTCCCCATTATCCCTCTCCCTCCCTCGCTCTATGTATCTCCCCCCCTTGTATTCTTTATTTCTCTCTCACATCCCCCTCGCCTCCATCCATTCCCCCTTGTCACTCAAGTCTCACTTTCAACTTCTAACCCTATACCTCTTCAGAACCTCTTCTAATCCTAATAGTGCTCTCAAGCTCCACTTCCCTTCACCCCCTGTATCCCATCATGTTCTCATTCCCTTCATATCTCCCCACTCAAGCTTCCAACATCCTTCTAATCCCTTGACCCTTTCTCATCCCTATTAAATATTAACCATAGATTCCCTTGACCCTTCCCCACCCCTTCTCAAATATTAACCAAAAATACCCTTGAGTCTTTCCCACCCCCCCTCTCTCAAGTATTAAACATATATTTTATGATTTACATAACGCGAGCGCGTTTTGGAACTACATAACGCGTACGCGTTATGTAGTTATATAACGCGTGCGCGTTATGAAATTCTAAAAGCGCGGCAATATTTTTTGAATTTAAAAAGAACGCGCTCGTGTTTTTAAGAGCCTAAACCAAGCCGAATCACTTGCTCACATGTCAACAATAATCCTATGTGTATGCTTTGGAGTTTGCTTCGGTAATTCCAAACCTGTGCTATGTTAATGAAAAACCAAAGCTAATTGGGTATTTCTTCCAATTTCTGGAAAAGCCTGTGCTTAGCCACTCGTTACAGTATGCTACACACAGTCATTTTTGACGAAATCTTAGACACAAATAGCATTTTTTCTGCAGATTCCAAATATGTAACTTTTATTTTGAAATATTAATTTTTCCTATTTTCTTTCAATTTCTTTTCTGTCCTACTTCCTTAACTCGTGAAACACACTGTTAGTGTTTCTTCCATAACTTTTTCAATTCTCGATCATTTTAAAAAAAAATTGTATGGTGCACAAGAGGACACTAACCTCCACGTTCTATGAAAAACCCATTTTAAGATTTTTGCATTAAGACCTTCAAAGGCTCTACCCACAAAAGAGGTATTATTTTCGAGGTTTGATCACTTACAAAATTATAAAAAAATTATAAAATTACTAATTTAATTTTCGAAAAATAATGGCGCACAAGTGCTATGTGTTCTCTACATGCATGCCGATTTTTGTAGCTTGATTCCATCATTTAGGCCCTCAAAGGCTCTACCCACAAAAACATATACCTTATCATTTTCCTGAAAAATAAAAAGTGTCTGTTAAGAAAAATGAAACTTGACATAGCTATGCAAATTTTCAATACATAAAAGTTATATATTCGGAAACGTGATTTAATTTCCTACATTTCATCTTTTTTACTCAATGCAAGATATTTTGCGTAAGTAGCTCAAAAAATCCAAGTAAGTTGAGGGATCCCTGCTTTTTCAGTTTTCTATTGCATCTAACGCGCCAAAAGTGACCCTCATTAGATTGCACTGACCCCCTCCTATTTTGAGTGATACTGGTTTTGAACTAAAAAAATAGTCTTTCACAGAACATGTGATTCTCTATTTTGATAAATATTTAGCTTTTTCAAACACTTATAGCTTACTCTTTATTTTAAAATTTACATTAAGGCATGCCTACAATTTACAATTTAAATGTATGTGATTTTGACATTGTCATAACTATTGCAATTCCATTTTACTCAATAATAATAGACAAATGAATATAAACATGTATGCTAATGAAACCAAATAATATTCTTTGGTACTATTTTTTTTTGTTTCTTCTAATCATTTAGTTTTAATATATTTTAGTGCGAATAAAACATTTTGGAACTATTCTACTATGAAATGATGTTAAATTTTTCTTTAGTAATACATAAACACAATTGTTTATGTTAAATACAATTTTATTTTAGATCTCTACACACTTACCAATAAGTCTACATATATTATAATAATTGAAGATGATATCCTAAATGCCATTATTATTTCTGGTTTAAAAAAATGATGAATAGTTTGTTTGATCCATAATTGAGTATTGTCTCTCTTCATACATATAGCATAGTTTTTTTATTTTCTTCTTTCCATTTAAAAGGATTTATTTTTAATATATAAAATTAAAATTTCCATATTAGAAATAAAAATATAAAGAGAATATATATGTGTGTGTGGGCGGGCACTTGTGATATACATATTATTGACGTGTAAAAATAAAAATTCACTTCAAAATGATGAATGAAATGACAAATGACGATTATCTACCAATCAAATTTGAACGCAGAATATGAGATAAATCCATATATAAGAATATCTTAAATTTAAATATTTTAACACTCTTTAATATTCTTCAACCTAACATTTTCATGCAAAAATTTAAATTATACATGCATTCTTTTTATTTATTATATCTTTTCTTCTAAATTTTAAAAGTTTATGACTGATTTAGAATAGTTAAATCTAATAGTTTAACTAAAAACCTAGTTAATTATTTTGGGGCATTTAGGAAGTGAAATAATATTTAAGTCCCTTTCTTAATTTTGGTTTATACATGACAATTTGTTCATTAAATTAATTTTTGCTATTTATTTTCTTTTATTTTATTAAGTTGAAAAAAGTAAATATTATATTTTTTTTCTTTCTTAAATAAATAAACTTTCTTATCAAATTTATTTTTAATATTATTTTTTTAATTAATTTAATTTAATCTTAATATGCAATTTTTTATCTTTATTAAACTAAATACATTAAATAAGATTAAATGTTCTTTCGAACACATTTTTCTAAATTTATTTCAAATACTATAAAGAAGATAAATAATCAGTATACTTTCCGAACAATCATTGTGAGGCCATTGTTTTGATCAGAATGTGATGCTTCACTCACTAATTTGATAACTATAAAGTGATACCATGAATCCAAAACCTCAATACATTATTAATGTCTTTTAAAAAAACGAGATGCCATGTCATTATTAATAATGTATTTTTAAAAAAGGAGATGCCATGTCAATGGGAACCTTGGATCACTCGATGGTTGGACATAAACATTCTATTAAATAAGAACCTTAGATACCCTGTTTAGACATAGCCATTCTATTTTTATGAACTGTAATATTTATTACTAAACAGAGTGGCTTCCTTATTATTTCTATTATATTTATTCGCAGTGACATCAATTTCTTTGTTGTTGTGTGAATTTTGGTGAGATCAAGATTTCAACTTCCAAGTAGGGTTGGATAAAATTAAGCACCTTAGCAAAATTCATTTACACGAGACTCAAAGTAAGCTCAAGACTTTTCTCAAAAGGCTTATTTATTTGTCTTTGCTTTTTTCCTTTTTTCCATTTAATGCATTGTAGAAATTTTTTATAAATTCTTAAAAATTTAAATAATAATGTTTAAATTGATTATGGATGTGTTATTTGTTTTTGAGATATTGAATTTAAAATAAAAATTTGAAAAGCAAAAAAAAAATTAATTAACTTTGCCTTTTTAGATGCTTCTTTGGAGGATATATTATATAAATTTTACAAAAATTCTTAAAAATCTAAATAACAGTACTTAAATTGATTATGGATATGTTAAGTTTTTTTGAAATATTAAATTTATTTCTAAATTTAAAATTATAATTTGAACCGCACAAAATTTAGATTTCTTCCAAAGAAATTAACAATATTCCAACCAAAAACTCATGGAAAAATAAAAATAACAGCCTGTTTAAACTTCATCGTTTGTCTCTCCATAGACTTCTTCGTTTGTCTCTCCATTGACCAAAAGAGAAGTGAGAAGTGGATGCTCACCTATATAGTTTTTTAATGAAAGAGCATGGAACCCACATCATAATATTTTAACATAGTTGGTCATGTGCAGAAAGATACAGCAGCGATGGTCTCCGCTGTAATTTTTACAAGCAAGCTCTCGAAACCGACGTCGAATTTTTTAAGTATTTGTCGCTATGCCAAATGCCAAACACGAAAACACTATTGAAAACCCTTGACATCCTCTTGCGACTTGCATCCAAAACCCACGTTGAAGCCCCTTGCCAACTACCTAGACCTCGAAATCAGTGAAAAAATCCTTAACTACTAACTTAGAAATAAGACATAATTCTGTGCCAACTTGGATACACGGGTCAGAGTATGAGATGTTGGAGACCATCATAATTCTGTGCCAACTTGGCTACACAGGTAAGAGTATGAGATGTTGGAGACCATCAGATGGGATGGGTGAATACTATTTAGCTTGCTGCATGTTAGTAGTGAGTCTGTTTATAGTTGGATTTTAAGCTATATAAGATCCAACGATCAACAGGTGTATTGTAGCGACATTAAATAGCTTCGTAGCGACATTAAATAGCTTGTAGTAGGTTGAATAGTCTTCGTCCATCAGATGGTGACAATTAGGATATATGATAGTATAATAATCACGGAGTTGATGAGAGGGCGTTGAGGTGTTGGTGGCAAGGTACAATGAGGTAAATTGCCGTGTATCGTGTAAACAAATTAGTCTTCTACACTTCCTGTCGTTTCAAGTTGCAAAGAATCGAGTACTGTGGTAGATGGTTAAATAGAACGTTGGTAATCGAGAGGAACGAGCGAACAATTCGGGTGAAGACCCCACATGCCCACGCGCATGCGGTCCCACTCCCAAACCCTAATGTCAAAGTAAACGCTAATAAATAAACACTGCCTTCTTAAAACCGCTTACATAATCCGGGTTTTCCATGTGGTAGAGACCCCGATTTTGCTCTTGGCTGCCTTTCCTTAAACACAAGCTAATTTAGTGTTCGTTTGTTGCTGCCCTTCTTCTGTGCTGAGAAAGATTAAACGTCAGAGCGAGGGTCCTTTGGAATCTGGATCACCTTTGTGCTCTGTGCGAATCGAATCCGCGATTGATTGGATTGGGTTGATTGATCAGAGTTGGAGCTACTGCCAGAGCAAGCAAGGCCAACTTAAGGCAGGGGAAGTTTCAAATTACATCTGAAGGCCAGCAAACGATAGACAGATTTTAGTTTGGAGAATCAAAGATTACAACCCTGGCAAACCGGTGGTCTGCCCCGAATGTGGGGATGGCGGGCGTGGATCTGGGCACCGGCCCAGGTCTGGGGCTTGGGCATGATCCCGGGCGCGGGCATGGCCACGGCCATGGTGTGCAGTACAGGGACTTGCACAGTTCTGAAGACGACAGTAGCGACGACAGTGGATCGAAGAAAAGAGGCCGCGAGAACAACGGCGACAACAGCAATGCGGCCGGCAGGTCCCTCGAAGATCAGGACGGAGGGGCGGAGATGGGCCGTAGGTCTCGCGGCAGGCCACCAGGGTCCAAGAACAAGCCGAAGCCTCCAATAATTATACACCAGGATAGCCCCGACGGCCTCGCAGCTCACGTATTGGAGATTGCCAACGGGTGCGACGTGGGCGAGTGCTTGGTAAATTTTGCACGGAAGCGGCAGCGGGGAATCTGCATTCTCAGCGGGAGCGGGACGGTGGCCAATGTTACCCTGCGGCAGCCCGGGGCGGCTGGGGCGATCGTTTCATTGCACGGACGGTTCGAGATCTTATCACTGTCCGGGGCGTTCCTGCCTACTCCTGCTCCTCCGGGAGTAACAGGCCTCACAATCTATCTCGCTGGCGGACAGGGACAAGTGTTGGGAGGCAGCCTCGTAGGCGCCCTGGTAGCCTCTGGCTCAGTTGTGGTCATGGCTGCAACGTTCCGTAATGCCCCTTACGAACGTCTCCCCCTCGATGAGGATGACGGGCCGCTGCCGATGCAGCTCCAGCCCCCCGGAGGTCTTCCCCAATCATCAGGTCTTACGGCGGCAGCGCAGCAACCGCAGATGACGGATCCTTCCAGCATGCCCCTCTTTAACGTTCCCCCCAATCTGCTCCCCAACGGGCAACTGCCTCATGACGTCTACGCCTGGGCACAGCATCCGCGTCCTCCTCCCTTTTAGTACAAGTACTCTTCTTTACCTTTACCCGCGGTCACTTAGTTGCTCTCACACGCGGAGTACTGGCCATTCATAAGTAGGTGTACAAATTATAGTTAGAGTTGTATAGTGTTTTATGCTTTCCAGGCCAAGCTAGTCTTAGTTTGGGTGACAAATTTGTTCATGATCATCATCGTCCCTCTCAAACAAGCAGAAGAAAGCCGATGAAACATGTCAGGTTTACTTTAAAGGCTTTCTTTCGTTTTACAAGCTTGTATGCCTTGCCCAATTTCTTAAAAATAATAAGTTATGTGTTCTGGTCCAGAACTATCTTGTCTCAGTTTGGCTTTCAGTTTACAGCAAGGAGCCCAATCTGTTATCCCTGCTTGAAAGATCTCTTTCATATTATTGGTGTTTATTCTAAAATATCGCTAGGCCTGGAATCTCTTCTGTGACGGTTCATCCTTTTTGAATCATGCAACATAGCTATAGTCCATATAGAGAGTGATTTGAAAGAGAGCCGAAGCTTACGGCCGCCTTTCGAGCTGAGATAGGTTTGATTGTGTCTTAGGTCTTCTAAACATTTTGACAAAATAAAATTCTCTGATATCTTCACAGAGATTACAGTTATATTTTGAGTGCATATTTGAAATTTAGTGATCAGTCCTTTCTTCTTTTTCGCTTTCCTTTGGGATTCCAATCTTCTTTCAATTACACTCACAGGCTGATAAATGTGAAAATTCTTAAGAGTTTGGTTTGATTGAATATAGGGTTCCATAGATAAGCGAAAAAAATATTGTGCGCTCCCTCCATGAGTTGATTGGATGTAGGATCAATGAAATCAGATTGACTTAAAGATGCTCATCTGCAGAACTAATTCAAAACAATTTCTAAGTCAGACTTCACCAGCTACATATCCTAGTTCGCGTAGATATCCAACCTGAGATTGGATTTAGGGCTAACCTTTTCTAGTAAGTCATGAGAAACATGTCAGAAAGAATTTATATTTTGGATAACTAGATTTTGAAACACATTGACTTGAAAAAATAAACTGTGCGCTGATTCTATAATATTCTCTCAATGGATTAATGGTTTTTGGAAAATCAATTCGTACACTCAGAATGTGATGTTTACCATTGATTTGTTTATGTCCAATAAAATTGTGCACAGGCTATATTGCTTTCATGAGAAACATGTGTCAAAGCATCTATATTTTGAATAATTAGGTTTTGGAACTAGAAGTTTTGGAAAAAAAATTTGTCTGCTGATACTGTAATGCTTGTCATGGATTGCTTTCGTAAATAAAATTGTACACGCAGTAGCTTTCTGTCCAATGAAACTGTACACCGGCTATAATGGTTTCAGCCCTTTCTTTTTGTGAAAGATATTGATGAAAGAATATGATGCAGGTTTCCATTTTCTAACTTTCCAATGTTCAGTTTATAATGTTTCGCATTGATCATTTTCTCTCCAGTAAAATTGTACAAAGTCTATAATGTTTCCCGTTGTTGCTTTGCGATAGTGTTGAATTTGAAGTATCCATTTTCTAATAATCCAATGTTCTTTCTAATATTCGGGAAGATATCTTTAATTAACGTTGGCTTATTCTATGGGATATGATATCACTCATGGTCATTGCCGCCTTAGCATGAAGGCTATGGATCCAGAGATCCTCACATCATAGAACGTACAAAAAAAGGACACATAAACCAACGCATTTTATACTGGAGAGTGTCTACCAAAAAATATCCAAAGCCATAAGCTTTAGGCATGATGAAAATGAAAAGTCATTCAACAATGTTATAATCTTTAAATTAAACTGACATCAAAGCTGAGACATCTGACTCATTCCAAGCCTTCTTACACCGCTGTAATATTATCTACAATGAAATGCTCTCGGATGGTCATATGGTAAAAAATAGTTAAATAATTGTACTATGATAATTGATAACCTAGTTTTTATAATTATCATTATATGGGATATCATTTATGTGTACTTCCAAGTCTTTAGATTAATATAACGTTATCTGTAAAACCCTATTTGTAAAACCCTACTCATTGAAGATTATGTTTACCAGTATAGATTCATTTTAAAGGGGATCTGCCAAAAGCACAAAGGGATCAAATTTTTTTGAGGTGTAAACCCTTCTCAACATTTACACTTTAGGCATTATTCAAGTGTGTAATATAATGTTTATGGTTTTAATTTATCTAATTTCTGTGTTTTATATATATGTTGTCCTAAATGATTTAAATTTAATTTGAGCCAATATTTTATTTTTATAATATTTTATTATAGTTTAAAAAGGACAGTTCTATGATGAGCACCAACGGAGTTATACATACACCCCCTACTGAACTGTAGAATGCGCCTCTTCCTCCTAATAACATATTATATACATACTATTCCTAACATACCATATACATATACTTATTCATGTCCACTATTTTGACTAATATTTTATATAAAATCAGTTTAAATTCATCTTAAATCCAGATTTATTAAATATCTACAAGAATCTAATCTAGAATTTGATCTCTCTAGATGGTTTGATGATTGATAGATCTCTCTCATACTGGAAATGTAGAGTACTTGGCTACCAAATATAGTCGTGGGATGAACTCAGTCTCTTTATGTGCAAACTCTTAATGATTGTTTTCTTATAGCTTCTGTGCATAACCAGGGAAATTCAACCTGATACCATTGCAATATTGATCTCATTGAATATGCACAAAAATTTGTTTAAGCTTGATGACATATTCACTGGGCTTGGAATAGATGATGAATGGGTATGCTATTAAAGCACACTTTGTATTGGGTCACCAGCTTTAAATTCCTTAAGTACTAGCTTACAATAATAAAAACTTGGTGATTTATCTTCCACCATCATATTCCTTTAAGTAGCTGTCAGTAAATCCATAAATTTTTTATCATATCAAAACATTGACTGTCCAACCCACATTCGTCCATTAAACATGCAACTAAAAGCAGTTGCCAAATTCATCTTCAATGTATTCTGCCTTGTGGGGGAGAAAGGTAACATTGCTTGCGTTCACTGCAAATATTAGTTTTAGTGGCATCCTTGGATAACAAATCTTTGATAACTGGTTCATCGGCCAATCTATAGTATTAAACCCTGGTTGTAACTTTGCCCACCATTCTTAAGAAACTTTCTAAATTCTAAGGAACTGTTAAATTTTGGCTGCAATAGCTCGCATTTTTTCATAAGAGGGCTAAATTGGGAACGCAGGTAACGTATTGAAACTCCCTTTTAGTAAGCTTCATTTGCTTTAGAGAGATTGACCTAGTTTGATTTCCATATGCCTGCTATGATATATGCATTTAATCACCTCTAAAAGCTTATTTTCTCCAAAATTCCGTAGCTATCTTTGCTTGAACGTGAATAAAACTGTTCAATTCTCATCGTTTATAATATTTTTCATAAACAATAAAACATACTGTGAATTAGCTTTATTTATTTGTAAATTAAATTATTAATATAAAGTATACAATTTAATGAAACAAATATTATTGAGTAAAATTTGAAATTAAATTTACTTTGTTTCGAGAACATCATTAACATAGAGTATACAATTTAATAAGATAAGTATTACTGAATGAAATCTCATAATGCCATACAATTACTCTCTAGGGCAATACAATTATTGGGTAGAAATATCAAAATCACAAAACAACAAGCACGGAAGATTAAATAATAGTAAAAGAGACTTTTTCATTAAAAGTTATTTTATTTATATTAAAAATTTTAATATTTAAAATTGATATTTATAAAAATTATTTTAATATTTTTTAAATAATATTTTGGATTTAGGAAATTAATAATAATAACAATAATTAATTAATCAATTGTTCATCATTTTAAATTATTTAATTAAAATTAAACAATAAAAACATAAAATATTTAATCATTTTATTAAAATTTTCTTTTTTTTTTAAATTATAATTTATTTTTAAAAAAATATTATTTAAAACATTGAAAATATTATTTTTAATATGATAGTGAAAAGTACCTTGAATTATGTTATGTTCTTAGTCTTTGACCGTACACAAATAGAGGTAAACGAGACACCTTTATCCTAAGAGAAATGATAATTATTTTAGGTTTTTTATAGACTTCATGGTTAAAGAGTAAAAGATGTTTTTATTAAATGTTTTTAGTATTGAAAAGAAGAGCTTTTAGTAGTGAAGAGAAGAGTGATCTTTTTTCTTTTTATTAGTAGTCTAAACATTTTTTAAATGCTAATGTTTTAAGTTATATTTGTTTATTGATTTTTTTCTCAAAATCACTTCAAAAAAATGAATGGAATGGTAGGAATTGTAAATATAAGTTGAAGATAGTACAATATTTTTTTTTTATGTATTTAAGAATTTAATTACATTAATAAAAAATTGAAATTTGGCCAAAAATTATAATAAAAAATAAAAATAAATTAAATAATATTTTATATTTATGGTTGAGTGTAAGCTAACGAGGGTCACTTTTACAACAATTGGTAGACATGTAGAGAACAAGTAACACTAGTGCAACACTGTTTTTCCAAAAAGAAATGTTTAATTTTTATTTATTTTTTAATTATCTAAGTGATCAAACTTCGAGAAGGGTAGGTCAAGTGTGGGTGCATCATTTGAAGGTCTTGATGGAAAGATTTTGACATAGATTGTTTATAGCATGTAGAGATATGTGTTTACTAGTGCAACATACAATTTTTGTTTTTTGAATTAAGGAGTGATGATACAAGAAAATTAGGAAAAAACATAAAAATAATTTATTTTTTTAAATTACATATGGGCATGTGCAAGCTAATGAGGGTCACTTTTGGTGCGTTAGATGCAATAGAAAACTGAAAAATGAGGCATCCCTCAACTTACTTGGTTTTTTTGAGATGCTTACACAAGATATCTTACATCGAGTAAAAAAGATGAAATGTAGGAAATTGAGTTACGTTTCCGAATATATAACTTTTAAGGATTGAAAATTTACATAACTATGTCAAATTTCATTTTTTCTAACAATCACTTTTTATTTTCTCACAAATGATAAGGTATATGTGTTTGTGGGTGCAGCCTTTCACTGCTTAAATGACAGTTTCAGGCTACAAAATATGGTATACATGTATAGAACCCGTAGCACTAGTGCAGTGCTATTTTTCCAAAATTAAATGTTTAATTTTTATTTTTATTTTTAATTATGTAAGTGGTCAAACCTCAAGAACGGTACGTCAAATGTGGGTGCATCCTTTGAAGGTATTCATGTAGTTATTTTGACT
>BSBM01000055.1:12155000-12335000 GCA_027924585.1 Larix kaempferi | reverse complement strand
TATTAGCAAAATGCTTTTATCCTCCCACGTTCTACGTTTTCTCCTCCCGCCTTCCCATCTCACATACAACACGACACTTCACAAGACGTCCTGAGTCCAACAAAGTTGACGGTTTGTCGATCCGAGCCACAGTCGTCATTCTATGGCTCGTTCTGTCTCACATCCAAAAGGCCTTCAGGGACACCTTCGGGGCCATACATAGTTATTTGCAGATGAATAGTGCAAAAAATGTGCAGTGGTGATAACATGTTTAATGTCTGTTGAGTCTGATACTACATCTAGGAGATACTCAACAAACTTTGAGATAGAAAGCTCTGTAATTTTAGGATACTGATTCGACCACTCAACAAAGGAGCATTTTGTAGGTGACTTGGAAATCCCTTCCAATTTTCAGCAATAAAACAAAGAAGTTCAACGTACAGATTTTCAGGAAAACTTGTCAGCCAATCAGACAACCGAATACAGGGAGATATCCACGCCCAAAAAATTCAAGCTATTATAAAACTCTTGTTTATCAATATAAGGATGGACTATGTGTACATTACAAGAATATAGATGAATGAAGTCACTTTGATGAACTTGTCCTCTTGCTTTCTCCAGAATACATTTAAAAGAAAGGAGTATTTTTCGAGCTTTTGTTGGTTTACATAAACGTTTCGATGATAGAGGTCAATTACAACTTATTAGAGCACAAAATGTTGAGCAAAAGGCTAATGGAACACAATGAAGGATTCCTTGGTTCCACTTTTTATTGAAAATGACACTTTCTCTTGACGAAACCAGTAAAAAATATGCATGTATTATAAATGGAAATCCTGTCACAATTTTCGTTTGAAGAAAAGCATTGATACCTACAACCACCATATTTCCTTCTGTAAGTCGCTCGCCCATCGAAAAAGCTAATGTAATAGCCCATTTCCCAACATCTTTCCTCTGCTCAACCCTACACTCATTTTCCACAAGAAACCGCTGCCTCCACATGTAATAACTACATTGTTTTGTCGAAAATTGATCTTCTTCTGCTAGCAAATGCAAAATGAAGGATTCATTGTCAATGCTATGAGAAGTTCTAAGGTCAGTTTCTCGTAAAACAGAGATTGTATGATTCTTGTTAAGATCGATATGTTCTAGCTCACGAACTGAGAGCTTCTTTATCTTAGACATAAACAAAAGAGCTTCAGGATGAATACTAGAGAGCTATTGCTTTACAGCTTCAACCTTCTCAAGACAGAGGGGTATAGAACGAGCCATAGAATGACGACTGTGGCTTGGATCGACCAATTAAAATTCAATTGGACGTGACATGAATGATTAAAATTAAACTCTAGATGCATACGCAAGCCACTTCGATGATGGTTGAACATCCTTTATGGCATTATAGGGATGCTTACCCTACATTTAACATTAGTGTTAATTAGTTAATGGCTTCCATGTTCAAAGCATAGAGAAAAACCTTGTCACATTACAAAATCCTTGCAACATTATACAAATACAGCTTTTATTGCCCTCAACCTAGCTCATTTTCCCTCTTCCTAGTTCAAAGGCACTCATGCTCCCCTGTTTAAATTCACATAAATTTTGGACCGAGATA
Source organism: Larix kaempferi (assembly GCA_027924585.1). Taxonomy (NCBI): domain Eukaryota; kingdom Viridiplantae; phylum Streptophyta; class Pinopsida; order Pinales; family Pinaceae; genus Larix; species Larix kaempferi. Next base: position 12,333,409 of record BSBM01000055.1, on the reverse strand, counting down.
TTGATGATGTGAAAGCAAGCTCGACCAACTGGCTGGCCATGGGACCGACAGAGAGGGGCACCCCTAGCACTATCCCGAAGTCCTGAATCCAACGGAGTTGATGGTTTGTCGATTTGAGCCACGGTCGTCATTCTATGGCTCGTTCCGTCTATTTTTTTTGTTTTTGTTATATTAACCAAAATGCGTGAGCATTATGGTGATACATAATGTGCGCGAGTTGTGTATCACCATAACACTCGCGCATTTTGTAATCCTATCCTACATGTTAAATAACATGGCAGGTTCGGAGCCTGCCATTCCTAGTTTTACATAACATGCGAGCGTTGTGAATTTACACAATTCTCTCACTTTTTTCATTTACCCAATTGAATCCAAAAAGTCCCTCAACTTCGTGCGAGGGCTCATATTTGCAATTTGCATAAAAAATGCTATCTATGTCTTAAATTTCATCAAAAATTATTTTGTTTGTCATGTTGTAAAGAGTGGTGGAAGACATGCATATTGAGAAAATGGAGGAAATGCCCAATTAGTTATGGCTTACCAAATTCCATAGCACAGGGTTGGTAAATCCGAACCAACCACATAGGACTGTTGATGACACACAGGCGCGTGGGAAGGCATGTTTTAGGTTCTAAGGAATGCTCGTGCATTATGTTTAAATTCAAATTTTTATTCCCGTGCTTGGTGTCAACAAAAATGCTGTAGCATTTTCTTTCTCCAAAATGCTCGAGCGTTTTGGAGAAACAAAACGCTAGAGCATTTTGGATTTACAAAACTCTAGAGCATTTTGGAGAAACAGAATGCTAGATTGTTTTGGAGTTACAAAACGCTCTAGCATTATAAACCACATAAACTATGTGTTAAGTATATTGAATGGAGATAAGGGTTGTGTGAGAGAGAGGGGGGATATGAAAGGAGGAGGGAAAGGGACATAAATGCCTAAGCACCTAAGCCCTTAACACATAATCCCTTACCACTTTGACCCATTGACACTTAATCCTAACCTTTTATACCTTACTCTAATAATAGTTGATCCCTAAATACCTTAACCTATAAAGATCATAATCCTTAAACCCCTAGTCCCTTAATTAACCCCTTATCTCCCATCCTCATAGTCCTTATCCTCTAACACCTTAAGCCCTTAACCGCTTATAATCCCTTGACAGTATAACACCTAATCCCTTAATTCCTAACCTCTTAAAACCTAACCCCCGAACCCTAGAGCCCTAAATCCCTTTACCCCGAAAGACCCTAACCTCTAAACCCCTTAAGTCCTTTAATTATTTACCTATAATCCTTTAACCATTATCCTCTAAGCTCTAGTTTACCCTATAGAGGTAAAATAATTATTTACCTCTACACTGCATTTGCATGTGTGACCCCCTTGTGTCAGTGTGGCTTGCATTTGCTTCTGCTCTCTAAATTTGCATTTGTACTCTTTGATTGCATGAGAGCTCTATGTTTGCTTGAGCTCTCTCTCTTGGGATTGATCACTCCTCTCTTGGCTTTGGCATTCTCGCTTGGGCTTGTGCATTAGCCTATAAGCTCTAGTTTACCCCTTATAAGACTTTAACCCATTAACCCCTTCACCATTAATGCCTAACCTCATAAACCCTAACACCCTAACCTGAGAGACATAAATCCATTAACCCCTAAAGCACCTAAACCTTAAACCCCTTAACCACTTTACGTCTAATCCCACAACCCATAACCCCTAAGACCTAGTCCACTCCTAACCCCTAAAAAACCTAATCCATAATACTTAAAGCCCAAATCTGTAAAGCCCTAAATCCATAATCCCTTAACCCCGAGAAAAAATTAAACCTTTAACTTCTTGGGACATAAACCCTAAACCCTATAACCATATCCCCCTAACCATTGAGTCGTAAATTCCTTAACCCCTAAATCCCATAAACCATAAAACCCCTTAACCCCCTATCTGCTTAACTCCCTAACCCATAAATATTTAAACTTGCTAACCACTTTATACCTTTACGTCTAAACTCTTAACCCATAACCCCCTAGGTTCTAGTTAACCTCCTAACCCTAAAACCATTAACCCATAATCCCTAAATCCCAAAACCCATAAAAATCCCTAGAAAATTCTAATCCCTCATCTCCTAGAAGCCATTAAGCCCATAACACCCAAGCCTTTGATCCTTTAGTGGCCCATTTACACTTAACCCTTAACCAAATCAGCCCTAACATCCTAACCCTATATCCATAAATCCCTTATCATGTAAATTTTCTAACCCATACAGGCCTCACCTCTTAAATAACCACCGTTCCCTTAACCCTTATGTCCTTAACCATTATGCCCCCAAGCACTTAATCTCTTACAAGCCCTTAATACTTAAACCCTTCACCCTTACTGCTTAACCTATGTAACACTAATCCCCTAACATTGGTGCCCTCAATCCCTTAATCCCTAAATCCCCTTACCCCTAAACCCCTTTATCTCTAAGCAATTAACACCTAACACGTAATCCCTAGTTTATCCACAAACATTTAAGCCCTTAATGTCTAACCTCTAAAACTATAACCCCCTAACCCTGGAGCCCTAAGTCCCTTTTAAGAAATAAATCCCTTAACCCCTGAGCCCCTTGACCCTTAACACCTTGACCCCATTACCTCTTTACCTCTAATGCTTCAACCACTAACCACTAACCCTGATTTTAAACCCCATAGCCTCCTAGTTCCTTATCCGTCCAACTCCAAAATCGCTAAACATCTAAACCCCTTTATCCCTTTAACTCTAAGCCATTAATTAATGGCTAATACCAAATCCCTAGTTAAATATTTTCTTGGTAAGGAAAAATTAAATAAGGTTTCAAGGATAATTTTTTGTGTGTAGATATTAAACATAACACTAGAGCGTTATGTATTTCTATAACGCTTGAGCGTTTTCGTTTCCTAACCTGCGTGCAGTAAACTTTTGCGCGTTTCGGGAAACTAAGATTGCATCTAAAAGGTCCTTTGGCTTTGTGCAAGGGCCCTTATATTTTTATCCTTATCAACTTACAATCAATAAAATTGGGATTTGTTTAATATATATTTTTATGAAGAAGCCTCTCCTCCTTTCTCCCAAGCACTGACCCTTTGCAGTGACGCGATTCTCAGAATTGCGCCAGGCCACGAGGGGCCCGAGAGCGTGGGCTCATGATGCGAGGAGGGGGAGGGGGCCTTCATCTCACACAATCCTTTGGATATCTTAAAAATAAGATATATTATTTACGCCTTACTTATTGTTGCAATTTTATGTTAATAAAATATCATTATATATTATAAAATCAATATTTTTTATTTTTAAATAATTATAAAATTTTGTAAAATCTTTAATCACTAATTTTTAAAATTTAAAATTTATTTTAGTTATAAAAATTTAAATAAAAGATAAAATAAGTTTAAAATTATTTTATAATAAATAATTTTAAAATTAAGTAAAAAATTTATTATCAAATCTTGTTTTAAAAGTTGATCTCCCTTTTAGAGAAGATAGAATTTATAAATTACATTATGGATGCAATTTAATGGTGTAATGGTTGTAGAAGAGTATATGCTTTAAGGTTCAATATTGTTAAAAGCGTTAATATTTAAAAAAAAATGAATTATTAAAAAGAAATTAAGAATTAAGAATTAAAAATAAATATATTAATTGCATATTTAAAAGTTAATACACTTAATTTATATAATTTTCATAGTATAATAGGATTTTTAAGAAGACTTAAAACACCATATAAAATCAATGAGCTATAAGTAAAAAGATATTATTTTTAATAAATGTAATTATATAAATAATCTTAGCAAATAAAATAAATTATTTAATTTAATTTAATTTAATTTTTATAAATAGTAGATATAATCTTAAATTAATTATCAGTTATTTCTAATAATAATTTATTTATATATATTTAATAAATTAAATTATGTTTTTATAAATAATAAATATTATAATCAAATTAATTATCAATTATTTCTAATAATATTTTAACTTAATTTGATTTATTATTTAAAAAGATGAAATTTAAAAAATGTGAATATCCATATATTTAAATATCAATACTATTATCTCGACACACATGTTTACCTAATTTCTAAAATATTAAAAATAATATTAAATATTTAAAAGATTAAATTAAACAATAAAATAAATTTTGAGAAATATGGTAACAAATATAATATGAATATCTAAAAATATATTTATATAATTATATAAATAATATTTATCATTTACCAATTTGATATGAAAATAAATAAAATATTATTATTATTTTTAAAGAAGAGGAATATCTCATATTTTCAACTTTTTTCAAGTATAAAATCATATTTTTTTAAAGATGAGTAAGGCCTTATGTTCCTTACTTTTTATAAATATTTCTTTAAAAAATAAGTATAAATTCATATTTGCAACCTTAAGCCAAAGCACTTTGTTTACAAGAAATGAAGGGAAGATAAACAACTAAGAATACTTACTTTTTATAAAGTGTGAATGGACCTTTTGAAATATTAAAATAGCATTTGCTAGTTATTTAAAAGATAAAAAATGTAAGTTGTATTTTTTATTTTTTTATATTGATATATTTTAAATTTATGTATTTGTTATAGGATAAAGGTTACAATAAATGAAGGGAAAATAAACAACTCATTTTAGGATGTGTCAATAAACCTTTTGAAATATTAAAATATCATAAATATATAAGTAGCTTTATTTTTATTTTTTTATAATGATATATTTTAAGTTTATGTGTTTGTCAGAGGATAAAGGTTAGTAAAATTGTTTTTTTTATAAATTAATATTTCTAAATTATGTAATTATTTTGACGGAAAAATCTAGTTAGCATATATTTACATTATTAATTATTATCTTTTTTTATGAAGATGATATTGTGATTTAATTAATGGGAAGAAATCTCGCTGACTTGGATTACAAAACCTAATTTACTAGAGACATCAAGTGTGGCCTTTATATATTTATGCATACCCACCACAACTCTCAACCACTTAAGCTAACTCATCCAACTTTATTCCATATACATTATATGTATAATAGTTTTTTTTTTTTGTAAATACAAGTAAAGACCTTCTATTAAACATTGAGGTACAATATTACAATAGGTTTCCACTTTATAAACTTCAGCCTACCTCTTGGAGAGATAAGGCTGTTAAAAAAGAGTCTCGAATATGAAAATTTGTACAATATCCCTGAAGCTAATAACAAAAAACTGATCTTTTGTGCCTTTTTCTGCACTGTTTTTTCCTGAGTTTATAATGCCCAAAGCTAGTGGTTATTACAAAAAAGAAAGTAATGACATAATTACGAAAAAACAACGTTCCAAATGAGTACATTATATAAGTAGGATAGTGTTGATATTGGTGTAAAATGGATTATTTCTAGCATCACAATCATATAACATAATTTTCCTATATGTATACAAATTTTTTAGCTAGTGCACCATATTTTTCAGTCAACAATATGCAACTTACAACTTACACTCTTACAAAATCGGTTTTGTGAAATATAGATACATGTCACAAATTATTTACCAAGGATGTTTGAGATGAATCGTTTCTAGGGTCTCCGAGTTTCTCCTATCACCTTTTTCATCATCTTAGTGCCATCTAACATCATCAAATACATCCGACAAAGATATTTTGATAAAAGACAAGATTCGTCCCCTTTGGAACACAATGCATCTCATTTAGCATCATATTCCATTCCATAACATTTTATAGGTATGTTAGAGTCGATATTAGCATAGAATGGATTAATTTTAGCATCTTAATAAGAGAGCATAACCTTTGCATATGTATACGAATTTACTAGCCGGAACATGATATTGTACTTTGAACAATATTTCCCTCTACCAATAAGCAACTTACACCACTACAATATCCGTCATGTGCATTATAAATTTATGTGGCAAATTCCTTAGCAAGGTTTCTTGAGATTAATCATTTTTTATGACTATTAACTTCGTTTGTTTCCCTTTTCATCATATTAGTTCTATCTAACATTGTTGACTGCATCCAACACAAGTATTTTGAAAATAGACCAGATACATCCCCCTTTAACATAATGCATCACGTTTAGCATAAGATTTCCTTCCAATTAAATTTTGTAAGTGAATTTGTGTCAATATTGGGATCAAATGGGCTATTGATATCTTGCTAATTGCATTGCATACACATTTAAACATTTTATATATATAAAAAATTACTATTTAGACATTTTATATATAAAAAAATTACTATTTATAATATGCTTGTACAAACATTCAACATATTGAATAGACTCCTATACATGCAAAAATATTTCAGATGTTGAATGGTTTCTAAATTTCTTAGCATTTTCTCTTGCTAATTATAAATGGAATGTAATGTTATATCCATGTTAGTACATCATGTATATTCATTCCTATAAGAAAAGAAAAAAACCCCACGAACTATGTGTGGTATATTCACAATGTATTGTGTCAATTTTATCAATCATCTAAATCTTTAGAATCTGAGACCCATACTTCTAACATTAAACAAGTAACCAAAAATACCTAGCAACTAAGTGATACAATTTAGGATAAATAATAAAAAATCATTAGAAAAATAATATAGTGAAACAATATCATCATGATCATCACTAGATATAAGTCACACATGAATTGCAAATAAACACTTATATAATGAAGTAATAAAGAATATATAAACAAACATAGCATCGTCATATAATTACGAAGAGATTTCATTATCCATATAACAAAATATAAAGTATGAACATAAGTAGCATCATTATTGAAAATATTATCTTAATGTAAGTAAAAGTTTTAAAACATAATTTATTGAATATATAGATTTATCTATTTATTTATATATCAATGCATTACATAGTTAATTATTGAACAAAACTAAAAAAACTAGTATGCAATGCAAAACATCCCATAAATTAGTTTTTGTACTCAAAACATTCAAACTTTAATGCTTTTAATAATTTGATATTATTTAAAATTGTTGCTGAAATGTTTGTATATATATTGGATAAGTCAAATTGTAAGTGATTTATGTCTACTACAATATAGATATTGAATTACCAACTTGTATAAAACAAGAATATGCTTTTAGTAATAATAAAGAAATAAATAGGTAATCAAATGAATACTTGGGTCACATTTATATTAATGTTACTTCGTCGTCCACATTTCATCTATTTTATATTCATAATTCTCTTACTTATATCGTAAAAACATTAGAATACACAAGTTTGAAAAAAATATCTATATTTTCAAAAACTCTTTTGTTTTCTATTTGCTTATAATAAAAAACCAACTTCTTTTATGAATGATGTGATAATGAAAAAAACATATTCATAATGTTTCACAAAAATAGATAACTTAACTTAATATAAAACTTTACTAAAACCATAAAAATATTCACATTTAGAATATACACATCTAAAGTATAAGTTGAGGATTACATTAGGCTTTTATCCCCCAAACTTGCATTATTTTTTTTATAAATTCAAATAAAAAACTCAACATTCACATGTTTTGTTGCTATGACTTGGATTCTTCACTCAAACGGTATTCAAACATTAAAAGATATGTTTATGCGTTCATACCTACGCACATATACCTATAGAAAATGACAATTATTCTAAAACATGTAATAATACAACATTGTTTTTATTCTATATATAATACCATCCATTACATAGCACCCTTAAACTAGACGGCTTGACATCAAAAAGATGGTATGTATTTGTATATATTTTTACATTTTTTTTTCCAAGAAAAATATCATATTCATTGATCATAATGGACCTCGAATACATTCCACAGGTGCCTAACAACACTACTGTATACTGAGAGAAATTAATATGCTTCGTTTACATATGTTTACTTACAAACATTTTTCAAAAATTCAAAAATCCCAAAAACTACAAGATATCATCCATATTTTTCCAGCAAGTAGACTCAGAATCCTCTCATTTAGTAATGATTTTGCATTTTCCTTCTACCTCAGTTAAACCTTTCTTTGAGAGTCCATCTGCCCTCTTGTTTTGTTCAATATAGATGTGCACAAATTCAACCTTTCTAAAGGAAGACATCAACTTGTCCAAATTATTCCCCAAATTCTGCAATACAAAGGAGTTAAAAGTATTTTCCTTTTTCATTCTTTTAATCCATAATTCTGAATCCCCAAATATTTTGATTTAGTCAACAGAATGGTCTTTTGCTAGTTGCATAAGAAATCTCAAAGCTAAACCTTCAGCTAGATTATTGGTCCCCTCCCCTCCATTTGCAAGAAAGCAGATCTCCAGCCCATTGCACTTCAAAAACCCTCTCAAACTACACCTATTTGCATTACAAGCACTATAAAAAAAACCCACCACTTCTCCTTCTGCATCAATAATCTCTTTCAGCTGTCTACCCTTGAGGATTTTCTCGCTTCCCAGAAACAAATTATGGATGGAAAGGATCTGTGTAGAAACAAGGAAACTAGGAAGATGAGAGTCTTCAAAAATCGATAGATTCCTAACTCTCCATACAAACCCAGTCACCTGAAAGGGAAGACAACGCATCTTTTTCAACCGAGGTTCTTCATACCATGACTTAAAGAAGCTAATGAAAGAATTCTCTTTCCCCAATAAACCCAACTGTAACTGTTCACCCACTTCTTTCCACACCTATTGAATGAATTGACTTTTAAAAAATAAATGTTCTGCATCTTCGTCTGCTAACCTGCATAAAGTACATCTACCTGGGCCTTCAACATTTCTTATTTTAAGTTTATCCCAAGTAAGAACTTGTTCTTTCAAAATCAACCAAACACGGATTTTACTCTTATGAGGATCCCTTGATTTCCAAAGCTTCAAGCCCCACCGAGGCTTCTCAAAGATTCTATTGTGCCAAATGGCCTTGTAAGCATCCTTAACCGAAAATGGACCCCCAGCTTCGCTGCCCTGCCACAATAGTTTATCTTGCTCATTCCCTAAGCAAATAAAACCTCTGGTTAACTCCGCTATCCAAGCATTCCATAACACTGTCCATCTCTCCGATAGTTGTAACTCTGCCACTGATTTCCAATTCTGAATTAACCTTGTCCCAACTGAAGCCACATCTGCTAACACTGAAAACCCGTTTGCTGTAAAAAAAGTCAAAAGATCTAGAGGTAAAAAAATAGTACTTTTAACTCCCTTATAGAGATCACGTCCTAATCTGGCCATTTGTCCATCACCCACTTCCCACACCATCCTCTCCCCAATAATCGGAGAAGCTGCAACACTAGCCTTCCAAAAAATAGATCCACCCTGACTGATCTTATCCGATTTCTAGATCCAGTCGATCACCGAGGCATTTCCCAGGTATTTAAAATGCAACAGTGATTTCCATTTGCCCAACCTTGAGATAAACAACTAGACCGATTTCGATGCTAGAGCCTTCCCAAACAAAGATAACTCCTTAATCCCCCAACCACCTGCCTCTTTGGGTTTAGAAATAGAATCCCATGAAGTCCAATGCAATCCTCTTTTGGCTTTCCCAATCCAAAGAAAACAAAAAAACAGTTTCCTGAGGGTGTGCAAAACAGTTTCCTGAGGGAATGATAGCATTTATCATCCAATAGACAAGTAAGGCACTTAAAATACTTGTAATAAGCACCACCTTACCTACCCATGACAAGAAACGATTGCACGAGAAGAGTATTCTCCACTCCACCTTCTCAATAAGCCAATTTGAGTCTACGATCCCATAGCAGTTCGTTTTCAGGTGAAATCCCAGATATTTGAAACCCTCAAATAGGGGGTAAATCTCCATTGGCATGGTAGAACCATATAAAGTATATCTAATTATTATACTATTATTTTACTTATCTATACTATTATTTATAATATTATTGACCAGTTAGTATTTAATTTTTACAAGGAAATAGTTATTCGTTAAAGAAAAATTAGAACCATATAAAGTATATTACCTCTCATACTTTTGTTTCTCCATGTTTTAATTTTCCTCCCTTTAAACCTTGGTTAATCATAATGAGTTCGACATCATAACCACTCTTTGTTCCGCATCATAATAACTCTCTCTCATTATTACACCATTATTATTTTTAATTTCAATGTGATATAATTATGTTAACTTTTAGATAAAAAATTAATTTCATTCAATTTATGTTAAATTTTAAATAAAAAAATTAATTTCAACATAATAAATGTGATATTTAGTTTTTTCAAATGTTTAATAGAATAAATTTATGTATACTATCTTGTTTTCAAATACTTCTAAAATTTTTATAGTTTATAGAATGCAATTTGTTAAGATATTAATTTTTTCATTGCATGTTATTTATATAAACAACTTTGACAAATTAGCTAAAGTGTTCTTCCATTAAATTATTGTTTTTCAATCAATATTCCATATTCACAAAATATGAAATAGTTAAATACATTACACCTTAAATTGATTTTCTATTAATTAAAATATTTTAAAAATTATTAAAAGAATTCTTAACTATAACTATTAAAAAAAGATTGATAACCTTTAATAAAGTATTCATATCAAATGTAACAATGTTTAACCTTTAATAAAGTATTCATATCAAATATAACAATGTTTAGTATTAAAGGTAGTATTTTCTTTAATGAACAATAACAATTAATATATTATGTTAATTACAACATTTTTTCATTTATTTTTAAAATATCGAAAATCACCTAAACTTATAGTATTGTTCCGGCTGTTTACTGGATCCGAAATCCAGATAAGATCAGTCGGGGTGGATTTATTTTTTGGAAGGCTATTTTTGCAGCTTCTCCAATTATTGGGGAGAGGTTGGTGTGGGAAGTGGGTGATGGACAAATGGCCAGATTAGGACGCGATATCTATAAGGGAGATAAAAGTACTGTTTTTTTACCTATGGATCTTTTGACTTTTTTCACAGCAAACGGTTTTTCACTGTTAGCAGATGTGGCTTCAGCTCGGACAGGGTTCATTCAGAATTGGAAATCGATGGTGGAGTTACAACTACCAGAGAGATGGACAGTGTTATGGAATGCTTGGATAGCAAAGTTAACCAAAGGTTTTATTTGCTTGGGGAATGAGCAAGATAAAGTATTGTGGCAGGGCAGCGAAGTTGGGGATCCTTTTTTGGTTAAGGATGCTTACAAGGCCATTTGGCACAACATAATCTTGGAGAAGCCTTGTTGGGGCTTGAAGCTTTGGAAATCAAGGGCTCCTCATAAGAGTAAAATGTTGGTTTGGTTGATTTTGAAAGAACGAGTTCTTACCTGGGATAAACTTAAAAGAAGAAATGTTGAAGGCCCACGTAGATGAAGTTTATGCAGGTTAGCAGATGAAGATGTAGAACATTTATTTTTTAAATGTCTATTCATTCAATAGGTGTGGAAAGAAGTGGGTGAGCAGATACAGCTTGGTTTATTGGGGGAAGAGGATTCTTTCATTAGCTTCTTTAAGTCATGGTATGAATAACCTCGATTGAAAAGGCTGCGTTGTCTTCCCTTTCCGGTGACTTGGTTTGTATGGGCAGCTAGGAATCAATCGATTTTTGAAGACTCTCAACTTCCTAGTTTCCTCGTTTCTACACAAATCCTTTCCATCCATAATTTGTTTCTAGGAAGCGAGAAAATCCTCAAGGGTAGACAACTGAAAGAGATTATTTATGTAGAGAGAGAAGTGGTGGGTTTGTTTTATGGTGCTTGTAATGCAAATAGGTGCAGTTTGGGAGGGTTTTTGAAGGGCAATGGGCTGGAGATCTGCTTTCTTGCAAATGGAGGGGAGGGAACCAATAATCTAGCTGAAGGTTAAGCTTTGATATTTCTTATACAACTAGCGAAAGAACATTCTGTCGACTTAATAAAAAAATTTGGTGATTCAAAATTATGGATTAAAAGAATGAAAAAGGAAAATACTTTTAACTCCTTTGTATTGCAGAATTTGGGGAATAATTTGGACAAGTTGATGTCATCCTTTAGAAAGGTTGAATTTGTGCACATCTATAAAGAAAACAATGAGAGGGAAGATGGACTCTCAAAGGAAGGTTTAACTGAGGTAGAAGGCAAATGAAAAATCATTACTAAAAGAGAGGATTCTCAGTCTACTTGCTCGAAAAATATGGATTATATCCTGTAGATTGTTTTGGGGATTTTTGAATTTTTGAAAAATGTTTGTAAGTAAACATATGTAAACGAAGCATATTTATTTCTCTCAGTATACAATAGTGTTGTTAGGCACCTGTGGAATGTATTCGAGGTCCATTATGATCAATGAATATGATTTTTTTTCTTGGAAATAAAAAAGTTAGAATGATTATATTTATAATACTTTAAATAAAAACATATTTATTAATGAAATATAATTATATGCTATGGAGAACATCACTCTATAATACAGTAAGTTAAATTATATCTCTTTTTATTTGATGTTGAACTTTATTGGAATTATAGTAAGAATAGATTGTTAAAATGAATAATTTTTTGTTTGTTTGTTTTAGTATGAGATTATGAAGATATGAATTGAGTGGTGAAGATGCAGGGAGAGATGAAATTGGGCTCCAAGAAACCTTGGAGTATTGAGGATGAGTGTGCAGAGTATGGGCGATGGCGGATTGGAAACCTGGGCTTCTGAACACTGGAGGATCGGCTCAGTTCTTCGGTGACTCGGCTGGCCCAGCTGATTTTTGTGATTCTTGAAGCTGTGTGGCATTTGACGGGGTTAGCTAGTGGATCTTGAACGCTGAGGTCGCGTGACGGGATATGGGGTTGCGTGGGGATCCTGTGGATTGTGTGGTGACGTTCGTTGTATTCCTGAACGGTGGATAGGGGATCGGGCCCTTTCTGGGGTTTCCATCCTGTCAATTTTTGCTGATTGTTCGGTTGGGGTTCGGCAAATTGGCTGTTGTGAGGGACCATCTGGGGCGGCATGGCGAGCGGCTATGAGGAGGAGGTGGACCACACCTCGAATGGTGATTGTGATAGGGGGATTTTCAATTTTGGAGCTATCAATGCTGCGGAGTATGGGTCGGGGGCATTGTCTGGACCATTGTTGATCGGCAGGGGGCCAGGGGTTTTCTCTGGGCTTGGGGAAGCGATGGACTTGGACGGGCACCTTATTACTATACCGACATCTGCCAGAGTCACTTCGTCGGTCATCTCTCTGAGGCTGGAGGGTTTAGAGGCCGAATTGGAGACCTTTCGGTCATTTGCTGGAAATACGGACAGGCCCGACTTGGCTGGCCTTCTGGGGTGGACTCTACAACCCCAATTGGTGTCATAGTCAAACTTCCCCATTAGCTCGGATGCCTTGCGTGTGGAGGGGCTCGAAACCCTCGTTGGGAGTGACAAAAGGTGGATGGATCAGGGTGGCGGACTGGCTTCTTTTTCCATTGGAAATTTGATAAAGTTGGTGGAATTTCGTGAAGCTGAGGACCGGGGACAGGGTAGCGGTGGACAGGGTTTCTCATCCAGTGGACATGAAGCAGCGGTTCCTGGGGTTGAAGAAATTCTACCTGATGATGAATCCCTACTAATTCCATGAGCAGGGGTTTCTGCCAAGGCTGCTTCACATAAAAATACTGCTAAAAAGGTTAAGGAACGGACGAGGAAGGATAAGCTTGTGCTGGGAGTGGATGTATCGATGGAGGAGGCGGAGGATTTCTCACACATCGCAGTGGTTGGACATGTTCATGGTAAGAGGATTGGTCGTGGTTTCCTCCAGAGATGGGTGGCCGAGCAGTGGAAGGATTTGGTATCTACTGCACTTGAGATTAGGGTATTGACGAAAGGATGGTTCTCCTTCATCTTGTCGAATATTGGGGAGGTTGATGCTATTTTAGGCCACCATTGGTCGATGTTGGGCATCCCCATTGTTCTGAAACGATGGTCACCTTTCTTCGACTCTAAAATGGAGAAAATTGACAGAGAACCAATATGGGTGAAGCTTCCTGGGCTCCCCATGCATCTGTGGAATGAAACACGATTTGCCGCGATTGGGAATTTCCTTGGCGACTATGTGTGTTCTGATTATTCCCATAATGAGACAGGCATTTATACGGTGGAAAATATTATGGCTAAAATCGATCTTCGACTGGGGCTATCGGCTGAGATCAATGTTCAAATGAAGGATGGGGCCTTCGTACAAATCCTGGACTACGTGGATCTGTCGTTTAGGTGCCACCGCTGCCACGCTCATGGACACCTGGTAGCTTGTTCCCCATTACCGTTTAGGAGTAGCAGACCGATGGTTGTTGTTGAAGCTGATGATTGCACTGATCCAGCGATGAAGGGGAACCCACAGGCAGTGGGGGATAAAGGTATTGTGACTGCTATTGTCACAGGGGCGGACCAGGATTCGGTGGTACCAGTTGCATCGTGTGGGATGCAGGGATCCGGGCCACATTTGGCATCTGTGGTGAACGAGGGATTGGAAATCCTTGGGAGCAAGGATCCGGTTGTAGTGGGGACTACATTGGGTACCACGACACCTTTGACTCGGGTAGCCTCCAGAAAGCTACAGGAGCAGCCATTTATTCGTCAGGGTTCATCCTCGAATCCACCGGGTATGTCTCACCACATTTCTTCTGCTGTTTCATTATTTGTTGTCTCTAATGAATTGGGGGGGGTTAGTCTTGGGTCTCATCCTCCCGTCAGTACTGTTTTACTATGCCCTGTAGCTCCTTGTATGTTACCTGAAGCGGATAGTGTATACACACCGTCTATTGTATCCACTAAACCCTCTCCCAGTTCTGCGGGACGTAGTATCCGATATGCTCTTAGAAATAGGGTGATCTCTGCTGATGGATCGGGGGGAAAGGGACTTCCTGATTTGGCTTCTAGTGTTGGGGGGAAAGGTCGGGGACGTAAATCTCATTTGTCATAAGCACAAGACCGGGAAAAAGTTGATTTGGTAATGGGTACACAATCCTCTATTGAATGGGCACTTAGAGCAGCGAAATCCCTGGAAGGGGGTTTCATATGAAATTATTGTCATTCAACTGTCGTGGGTTGGCGAGTCCCATTAAAAAATTGTCACTTCGGAGGTTGGTGGATTTAAATCAACCTGATGTTTTACTGTTGCAAGAAACATTGGGTGGCAGTGTGGAGGTTGTTCGGGTATTGGAAACTTTGCTACCTGGTTGGAAGTTCATGGGAGTGGATGCTCGTGGACGCTCTGGAGGGCTGGCCACGGGGTGGAAGTTGAAGAGCTGTAGATATGATAGTTCTTGGGGCATATCTTCTGCTATCGGGTTGGAAGTTTGGGATGTAGAGATTGGTAGGATGATCATGGTTCTCAATATCTATGGACCCTATTTAAATAGGGTTGGATTCTGGGACTCCTTGTTACGTATGGATCTCTTTGCCGGAAGGGATGTGATATTGGGTGGGGATTTCAACCTTTCTCTGGGGTCTTCTGAAGTTTGGGGGCCTTGGGCTGCTCCGGATCCTTTAGCTAACTATTTTATTCAAGCCTTCACTAGGAAGGATCTACTTGACATACTACCAACCAGGTTAACCCCTACTTGGAGGAATAAGAGAACAGGGGATCAAAGGGTGGCTAAAAGACTGGATAGGTTTCTGGTGGCTGATGTGTTGGCTCTGGGGGTTGATGTTGTTAAGCAATGGGTTGGGTCAGGGGGGGTTTCTGACCACTGCCCCATCCTCCTGGAGTTAAGAGGTAGAAGAGACAAACCCCCTAGTCCATTCAAATTCAATCCTAGCTGGTTGAAGGAGGAGGATTTTCTTAAATTGGTACAGAATCAGTGGGTTCATCGACCTACGGAGTCTCAGGAGCATGCGGGCGCACACTTTCATCTCAATATCAAGCATATTAAAGAGGCCCCTATTCTCTGGGCTACTGAAAAAAGGGAGAAAGATGATCAAAATCTGAGGGTTGCTGAGATGAATATTGATAGACTTCTACATTGTTAGGGTATGGGTTATCTGGATGAATTGCAGAAAGGTGAGCTGTTGGAATGGGAAAGATGCAGGAATGTGATTCTGTGTGAGCGAGAAGAGATGTGGAGAATGAAAAGTAGGGCGATATGGCTATAGTGTGGGGATGAGAACACAAAATTTTCTCAAGCATATGCAAAGGGGAGAAAATTCACTAACTCTATTTGGGAACTATCTTCTACTGAAGGGGAACTGGTCTCCAGTTTTTATGGTTTGGCTGAGATGGGTGTTCGACACTTCGGAGACTTATTCACCACTCAACCTGGGGCCTCTATAGCTGAGGTTATCAGGATGGCTCAGCTCTTCCAACGTTTTGTGGTGGAGGAAGAGAACAAACTGGTGATGGCGGAGGTGCTGCCGATTGAGCTCTCACAGGTTATGCAATCTTTCCAGAAAGATAAAAGCCCGAGGCCTGATGGCTGGCCTATTGAATTTTTCTTGGGTTTCTTTGACTTCTTCGGGGAGGAATTATTGGATGTGGTGGAAGAGTCAAGAAAGGCTGGGTTTGTACATGGTCCCTTTAACTCGACCTTTATAGCTCTCATTCCTAAAACGGACAAGCCTGAAAGTTTTGATGAATTTAGACCTATATCACTCTGCAATTGCATCTATAAGATCATCTCTAAGGTTATGGTGAGGAGACTCAAGAATATTCTGTCTCAGCATATTTCTAGTGAACAATTTGGGTTCTTGGAAGGTCGTCAAATTCATGAGGCCATTGGAGTTGCATAGGAAGGTATACACACTATGAAGGTGCAGAAGCAGAAGGGTGCAGTGATTAATATTGATCTCTCTAAAGCATTTGATAGGGTTAGCTGGCTCTATATCCGGATGCTTCTAACACACCTGGGCTTCTGTTATGAATTTATACGATCGATTATGGCCTGCATCACCACGGTGAGCTTTGCTGTACTGATCAATGGTTCTGCTAGTCCATTCTTCCATGCTGGCAGGGGGCTACGACAAGGTTGCCCACTTTCACCGCTATTGTTTCTCCTTGTTGCTGAAGGCCTCAATCGTTTTATTCTGAAAGCAAAAGCTGATGGTTCCTTTCGTGGCATATCCATTTCTCAGGTATTGTATATCACACATCTCCTATTTGTTGATGACATTCTAATATTTTGTGATGGCTCAAGACAGGATATTGATAAGGTGGTTGAAGGTCTCAATTTACTGCAAGATGCAGCGGGTATGTTAGTGAATATTGATAAATCAACAATCACATGCTCGCATTTAAATGAGCAGGAGATTCACATATTGGCTATTATACTACCTTACAGGACTATGGATATCGATGATGGTTTAAAGTACCTTGGATTTCACTTGAAACCCAATGCATATTTGAAGGCAGATTGGCACTGGTTAATTGCTAAATTGGAACAGCGACTACATGGATGGAGTCATAAATGGCTCTCGTGGGCAGGGAGACTGGTTCTGGTTAAATCAGTTTTGGAAGCTATTCCGGTGTATTGGATGTCACTCTCTTGGATTCCCAAAGGAGTCTTGGAGCAGATCCGTCGGTTGTGTTTTTCCTTTCTTTGGAAGGGTAAGGGTGATAATCAAGCTTTGGTGTGGGTTAGATGGGAAATGATTGCGGTCCCCAAAGCACTGGGAGGATGGGGCTTAAAGAATATTTTTCTTTTTGCTAAAGCATTGGGGGCCAAGGTGGCATGGCGAATTATCCATACACGGAGCCTCTGGACTAGAGTGGTATATCATAAATACATTGCTCCTTTAACTCTACTTGATTGGATTAGGCAGGGCAATAAGTCGAGGGCAAATTGCTCTGTGATCTAGAAAGCGGTGGTGCAGCATTTTCATCTGGTTGGATCCAGATTAGTGTGGAGAATCGGAAATGGGCGATTACTTCGTATTGGACTAGATCCTTGGGTTGGATGTAGGGGGGGACATGTCCTTCCTGTGGACTTAAGGACTTTTCTGGCAGCTAGAGGTTGTCATTTTCTGGCTGATATTGAACAACCAGGATCATCCACTCTATGGCATCAGGGGTGGACCTCTGCACAGCGTCTTGAGATTCCTGATGACATGCTCGGAGATTGGGAGGATTATATTCGGAACTTAAGATACACGAATATTCGCCTGACAAATAGGACTGATGAACTTATCTGGGATCACCATCCCTCTGGAATATACACACCAAAACATGGATATATTCAGCTAAATGTGGAAGTGCATAACAGGGCATTGGTGTGGTGGTGGAAATATCTATGGAAGTTTAAATGCCCAGGTAAAGCTAAATTACTCTTCTGGGCTATATTAGAAAATAAGGCACCTACCTGGGACATTCTGAAGAAACGATTAATCCAGGGCCTGGGTTTCTGTCCACTCTGTAGGGATGCGGAAGAGACCATTTCTCACCTTTTTGTTCACTGTCGGTTTTCTCAGGCTGTTTGGACTGATATCTGCAAAAATTTGGATCTCAATGTGAGGTGGTGGGGAGAGAGTGTTCCTGACGCGTTTCAATGTTGGTGGTCAGATCAAAAGACCTCTTCCATCCGTGCGGCCCCATGTATCTTCGCCTGGGGCATTTGGATCACCCGAAACAAGATCATATTTCAGGACTGTAGGGTCCCGATGGAGCATGTAGTGGCACACGCTGTGGCTGTTATACTACACTACAAGACTACTCTCAAAGCGATTAGATTTCGACCTGTGATCGCGGAAATGATTGATAAATCCATGCCGTGGGCATATTTCGATGGTGCATCACTTGACCATCAATTGGTGTGTGGTGGGGGGGGCGTACTTTACAAATCTGAGTCCCATTATTTTCATATCATGGCTGGATTGGGGAGCGGTACAAATAACTATGCTGAACTTATGTCACTTAGGCTGTTGATGTTATTTGCACTTGAACAGGGTTGCCTATCTCTACAGATATTTGGAGACTCACTGATAGTTATTGATTGGGCCAATGAGCTTACACAATGTAATGTGATGGTACTCTTACCTATACTGGAAGATGTTTTACGGTTAAAGTAGACATTTAATCTTATTACATTTACACATGTCTACAGGGAGAGAAATGGCATGGCTGATCTTCTTTCCAAAGAAGCGTCGCAGCAACATATGACTTTCGGCACATGGTGGATTACTCTACATTCTAATGCTGGCACATACAGTTATTACCATAGGCCTTTCCATGAGGCTTCGGAGGACCGGATGGAGCATTAGATCAGCTCCTGTTGACCTGAGTCTACATTACATCTGTTCTGTTTTGTGTTTGTTTTTATATACACGAGCTGTATGGACAAAATATATTTTCTGTTGATTGGAACACTTTCATCATTTTTGAGACAGTTTTTGTTATATGTAGTTGGATATATGAGTGCTGTATGGACAACCATCTTCATTGTATTGGTTTTGTATGGGTCACTAGACATGTCAGTCATATGGGACAGTATATATGTGACAATGTAGGGATCTCTGTGATTCTATTACATGTGCAGAATGTAATTTTGTTCAACTTTTTGAAATAAAATTACGACTTTTTCCAAGGAAAAAAAAAAGTATGAGATTATGAAATTTAATATTCATTTTCCCTTTTAAGTATCATCAAAAGTAATATATACTATTTTGACTTTTCTATAATTTCATATATATATATATATAGTAATCATTTATTTTCAATTTATAATGGTTAACCATTTTTCAATGTGAACTATTTTTTTGCAAGAATATACACTATATAGATAATATTAGATAACATTTGTGAAACCAATATTGTATATATATTGGTGGAGCTTCTCACCATGCTGTCTAGCATACATGTTTTGATTATTTTCTTTTTAATTTATTTGTATGATAATGTATATAACAAATTTAGCACTAAACCGTGGGTGTCATCACAACAAGATTTATAAGTTACAAATACATAAATTTCAAAACACACTTTTGAAAATTGCATTTAACATGAAGAAGTTAATTGACAACTTAATAAGGATTTTCGAGTTTAATTGCATTTTTCAATATCCTTTCATGACTTACAACGTTGTTCTCTTTTATAATGATTCCATAGACATATTATATAAAATGAAATATTACCAACTTTGTAGGTCATTTCAAAGTGCAAATTGATCCTTTTTGGCCATAGACAATGTGCATTGATTTTGTTTTGCAATTATGAAGCTTGCAGTAATTAATATTAGAAAACTTATAATAGTAAAGTTCTATATATTGATGAAAACTTTTCAATGGTATAATGAATGATTGAAACAAATTTTTGGGTCAATGTCTACTTCTAAAATACGAAGATTGCAAACTTGGAAAATTTCTTATCACGTGTCACACAAAATTCTTGTTGCATTTCCCAACAATTTCATATTCAACATGTCACACCAGCTTCATTTTTCTTGCCATATGTACCACCACTTTCATATTTCTGATGTCACACAAACTTTACATGTTCCACCATTTTCAGCTTCTTGTAACATGTCAAATTATTTTCAACTTCTTAACTTTTCCAAGCTATGTTATGTCTCGGGAAATCACTATTCTGAACATTCCCGAGGGTCTTGTTCTTAGAATTGGATTTTGACAGTTTCTTTGAGCTAGAAATGGCTAAAACCACAAAGGGATCCTCTTTGATACCCAAAGTATCCTTTCAATAGCAATTCAAAGTTGTGCTCCATGCTATTTTAAATGGAAGTTGAAGGCTACTTTAAAATGGGTTTATACCAAGATGGAATTGTACCAGCCCATTATTCGTCTTTGTTGTACAAGATTTCAATTCATTGATTCTAACTAGTGTGATACTTCCCATTCAAATATTTTAATCCATGAAAACTAGCGACTCTCATATAGAACACCGAACACCCAACACCCAACACCCAACACTTGGCCATAACACTAATTCGTGAAAAATTTGTTCTAAGTCAACTAATGGTACACAAATGATTTAATAAACATCTAGATTAGAATGATATTTTTTAAATACATGTTAGATCTAATCAAATCAATTGAATGCATGAACATAATTTCTATGATGCTTGAAATGTGACGAATGCATACACAATGAATTTATGATGGAAGTTGACACAATATTACAAATGTCAAAGCTTAGTATGGAGGGAAAGGAGCATGAATTCAATAAAAAATAACCCATTCATACTCAATAAATGCTTTATCAAGATAATAAGGCTACTATCTAATAAAATGAATCATAATTTCAAAATTGCCAGATTTAAAAATTTGAAGGAGTGTCCCCCTAGTCAACTAACTAGGAGTCTACCAAGTACTCTACACTTGGTGACACTAGGAAAATTAAAGATCTATGAAAATGAGATACTTCTACATTGATAAATTCCATATAACTTAAATTATATACGAGCATGAACACCTTAGCTTCAAATGTGATCCCTTGAAGGATTTGTTCAAGTGAAAACTTTCGAATAACCCTATTCCCACCCTTGTGAATTTACCAATTGAACCATTCACAAGAATTAGATATATTTCTTTATTGTCTTTATTCAGCACTATAGGTGAAATATATTATCTCCAATTTTTTTAGATGAGAGGTTTTTTAAATATTTTTCAGAAGCTAGTTCATCAAATGTCATGGTTTTGCTCGACTTTCAACAAGCATCCACAATCCTGATGAAGTGACCCCAACATGACAACCCTTGTTCCAATACCAGCAATCGTCCATAGCCATGGCATAGAATTCCCATAGTGTTTGTATTTTAATTTCCTACTATTTTTAAACTGAGTATTTGAATTAAGGATTTTTATAAGGGGGAAACAACTAGTTTTTAGAGCAAGAGGGATGGTGCATGTTTTTTAGGGTTAACTCTACATCCTTGGGTAAGAAGAATACCTCGTTAAATGTGGAGTTAGGATAGATGATTGTCACTTTTATAAGATCTCAAAATTCCTTCAAGTGAGAAGAATGGATCTTTTGAAACACCTGAGTCATGACTAGTATTGATGTTTTGGGATCATCCAACATTACTTTACTAACCAATGTTCTTACTCATGACTAGTATTGATGTTTTGGGATCATCCAACATTAATTTACTAACCAATCTTTTGACTCGTGACTAGTATTGATGTTTTGGGATCATCCAACACTACTTTACTAACCAATCTTGTGTTTCAATAATGTTTTGCATGTATAAGGAATTCCAAATGGATTTTTTTCTTTCAAAGACTCCCTTATTTCAATGGTCATCTCATCAATTCTTTTGGAATTCACTCATCTATGTAATACTATCATCAATAATGAACACCAAATGTATAACATAAAGGACAAAAAAATAAGAGAAATGACAACTCAAGCTAGGCCTAAAAGTTTATTCAAATTATAAAATTTCAAAATAAGCTTGACTAGACACACAAATTGATATTCAAACTGATTGAATATTGGAATTACACCGACAATAGATTTAAGAAAAATAAAGCAAGCAAATCATAAATTTGAGAAAATAAAATTAGGGATTAATAGAAATTTATCCTTGAGGTGTAAGCAATCAATTTTTAATGAGTAAACAAATTCTACAAGTGAAGGAAATCAAACATAGATAATCATAACCAAGATGTTTTAAAAACCACTTGATTCAATAGTAAAATCACATCACCAAAAATATGCTTGTGTCATCACTAGTGAATGGATCGCATATGTAGAGGGAAAATAAAAATAAGCATTGTGTCTAGAACAACTTTTCACTCGGTTGTCTTAGAATTTCTTTTCATACGGATTATTTTATCTCTTTCTAAATTAACATCATGCCCTTGGGATCTAGGTTGGTTTGAATTGACTAATTCTTCCTATAATCATGACTAATTAATAAAAAATGTTCAACTCATCCTCTTATCTATTACTCAATAGATTCATCTTGAATTCATCTTTTAAGATTTATTAATCATAAGTCATTCTAACTTTTCCATTGATGAATCTTCCCTTTAAATTTCTTGAGTGAGTATTTATCGATTATCAATAGCTTAATACACATGGAGATGATTGTTTGTATCTATTCCTTGAGAGTAGCATGTCATTAAGAGGAAATGAGCATATATGATGAATGCATGCTCAAAAGATCATTTTCCAATAATATCAATACCCCAAACAAGTAACCCACAAATGTTCCCTCAATCATTTGCTTGCTAGTCTCTCCTACTGTAGAAGTTTATAGTGGTCCCACAATCACTTACGAATTTTGGTAAAAATTTGAATAAAAAACTTGTCTTCCTTGAATATTGGGCCTTCATGATAGTGTTAAGCTAGTTAGCTCTCTTATTCTAAGAAAAAAAAGGTTTAATGACTCGAAAAACTAATGCTTGTACTGATATGTACTATTGTTTATCATTGATATTCAAAAGATCCCTTTTGTTCAACTTCCTATAATATGTAGAGCTATGTATTGTGCATTAATACTCATTGAGGTTGATATCGGTGGAATGTATGTAACACTACAACCTTATGTAGTATGATTAATCAACGAAAATAGTATAAGTATGATTAGCATATGGTACTACTAAAAGTCAATTAATATATGTAAATAAAAAGGAAATATGTTCATTTTAATTAAAATTCAAACCAATGCTTAAGTGAGGTTAATTAACATTATATTGGTGTTAGGTGCATAGATGACAACTGGTGTTATCCATGTAAAATTAATACATTGACTAAAATTATAAAATTAAGTAATAAAAGAGGGAAATACCAAAGAGGGGTTGTTTTCTATGTTTTCATTTTGTTTTCTGGTTTGGAGAGTTTCTCTTTGGGTTGTTTGGTTGTTCCTTTGTGTGATGGGAGGATAAGGAGGAGGATATGGATGTACTAAGGTTGATAGGAAAGAGAATAAGGTCTTACCTTGTTTGTCACAGTGTTAATTTCTTAGGTCACAAGGGCCTAAACTTTTGTTGGGGGATTCGTTGGGTCGAGAGTTGTCCCCCAAGTGTTGTTTATTATAGTGGACATAGTGTTTGGATAGGGACCAAGGATTGTGTAATACCCTGAAATTTTTTTCCCCAATTTTTTCTAAGACCTTTATTTTACTATTTTGGACAAATACGCATTATGCTTCATGAATCACTATGTACTTTGACATATGTCTTTTTGAACTTAAAGGTCACCTTCTGCTTAAGCTATATGCAAAAACTCGAATAAAGAGGCATACTAGTATCTATAGTGATTAGATTATCCATAATAAAAATAATAATAACACTTATATAAAAATTTCTATAAAACTAAAAAGACACCATCTAGAAAGATAATTGAAATAATAGGTGTTACAATCCAAAAAATATATTAAAAATAGACTACCTTCTATACAAAAGTCTCAAAAAAAGAGAAATGAAGAATGATTGAACTTTTGGAAGAGGAAAATCCCCACCCTCAAGAGAACAAGAAAGAGAAGAATGTTCTAGATGCTCCGTATCTATAGAATATATGACCAAGATCTAAGTTTAGTTGGGTTCAAAAATATCTATGGCCATAGAGTGAGAACATTGTATGTGCTAAGGTAGGAGGATTGTTGGGGTTATGTTTGTGGTAGGAGTACTACCATAATTATGTTATTCTAGGAGGATTTTCTGTATGAATGAACCAAGAAAATAGTGGTAAACCAATCCTTGGAAAACTACATACAATAGACATAGGTCCTCTAGGATTTCTTTCTTGAGTACTTGAACAATGCAATATGGGTCTTGGAGGGAGCGTACCTTCTAGGTACTTAAACCATAATTAAATGCCAAGGCTTAATTATCCCTAATAAATTCATAATCTAGATAATAGAGAGACTAGGACTTGGCTCAAGGGTTACTGTGTGAAAACAAAAAATTGATGTGTTTTATACATTCTAATGTTGGGTGGTCTGTGGTTTCCCCAATAGTGATTTGAAGACGGGAAATGTGAAGACAAAAAGACAGATAAGTAAAGTTTCATGGTCTTTATGCTTTCATATTGAGAGTTGTTGGAGCATAGGCCGCAGTTATGGCAAAGCTGCCAATTTTGAGGAAAAGCACCATTTTTGGGCAGAAATGAACAGTGCACAGTACGACACCAGATGGACGAGCTCACCGCAGATTGCAGGCCAGAAATCGCGGAGCTCGCGTGCAAGTCCAGGGAAAGAGTAAATAAGGTGGCCAAGTAGAAAGCTCAACCATCACAATAAATGAAGCAGCGGAAGAGGGCTCAACTACCCTCATTAAGGCAAAGTAGAAGATTTATGGTTGCTCAGACCAAGGAAGAGCAACAAGCCAAAGCATTGAAGGCAAAAGGACAAGGAGCAAAGAACGATGAAGCGACGCCCATACCCGCAACTTGCACCAGAAATCACGGAGTCTACGGGAAGCTGCAACAGGACTGCAAGAGGCGCCTACAGTACACCTAGCCGTGTTAGTGGTTAGGGTTTTTGGGGATCACTGTTGGGAAAGGCCCACAGTTTTGTAAAGGTGCGACCCTCAGGGCCACCTATATATATGTGTAATTGGGAAGGTTAGAAGGTTAGAAGGTGAGAAGGTTACACAGACAGTCTAAGCTGATGTCTGAGTCTTTTGTATTGCTGTATTTTGTAAAGTTGTTAATAATCAATGTATGTATGTAAGAAGACTGCGATCTCGCAGGGAGACCGTTTGGCGTAAAGGTCATTGTATGTATCGACCAGTCGCAAGAGGACTGGGGAATGTAATTGTATGTCTTTGTCATTGAAACATCTGTAGAAGATGAGAATAGATCTAAGAGAAGGGCTCCCAGCTGTGTGCATGGAGTTTCCCAGAAAGATCTAAGGCTACAGCTGTGTGCGTAGCAGAACTGTGTAAGCCCCATGTAAAGATAATATAAAGTCCTATGGATGTGGCTTCCCTCCTGGAGGAGAACTACATAAGTCTTGTTGTTATGGTGATGCTTTATGTGATTGCAATTCTTTGCTTCACCATCTATGTTTCTATGAATGTTTCGCTATCTTTATGAATGAGTATGTAGAGTAAATCCTTGAAGCTCCCTTAGAAGCATACTTGTGCATCGTCGGAAGAGTTCGTAAGAACACTATCGCTGTAGCGCTTAAGGAGTGTGTTACTGCGCTGTGGCGTGAGGGTAGAGACGATACATAGTGTATCAAAGGTAGCGGGTAAAAGACTCGTGCGCAGGTGCGGAGCTACCGTGCAGCGCGGTCGAGAAGAGTGAAATCCAGCGCTGTAGCACCGGGAGACTTGTGAAAGAGTAAGACGCTCTGTTAAGAAGGGAAGGGAGAAGACTGTATATTATCTACCACTTCGGTTAAGGAAACCTGATTCCTTATCCCCCCCATAGCCACTTCGGGTGAGACTTCGGGCTGCTGCGCAGCTCGTTGCCAAAAGGGCCAGTGCACCAAAGGGGTGTTTGTTGCTGCGCATCCTGAAAACCCGGGTTTGTCCAAAAAGCAACCAACAAGAGTATAGTTTATTTGAATATGATATTTCTTGTTATTAAGAATGTTTAAGTTAACTCTGAGATTTTCTATTATTATTAATATGTAAAATGTGTCTTATTTCTACCATGAATAGAGTACTGTTAGCAATCAAGTATAGTATTTAATTATCTTAAATACACAGGGGATTTCATTTATTCAAGTATGGAGTACAATGTTAGATCGTTAAAGTAATTCATATTGTTAAACAGAGAAATTGTTTAACAAAACATGCATATTTGTCTAGTTATTACATTAAAAATAAATTGGTACACTCATAGAATTAACATGGCAAATTGTAATAGAAAACTATAATATTATAATTGTCGACATGCAATATAAATAACAATAGTAGGCCGTTATTTTGAACAAGCTAGGAAAATCCTTTATTCATGTAATATAGAAACATGGAATGGTATAGGTATTCATCCATGAATTAAATATAATCAAATTTATGAGGAGGGATCAAATCCCTCCTTAAGTATGTAAATATTGTTTGCAAGAATAAATCATAGAGAAGTTGTAATGGCTCTCATCAAATATAATACAATAACAATTGTAATGTGATTAAACCCAACCATTTGTAGGAAATATAGAAAATAAAAGAAGAATAGATTAAATAGATAACAATATTCACTTTTCTCTTCAAGGGGGGAGACTCCAAGTTCACTAGCTCCAAATACAATAACAATTCTCATCTTCAAATGACATATCTTACTACTCTATATATAGTACTTCAATAGCTCAATTATAACTATTTGTGGTCCCTCTATTAATGATGGTCAGACACATAAGGGCCTTTGATCTATAAGAAAGGTCATTTCAAACTAAACAACTACCCACTAACTAATCAATGGGTCATATGCCCTTGTACATAGATAAACTATAGGGGTTAGGTTAGGACCCTAACATGCCCCCCCCCCCTTGAAAAGCAACATTGTCCTCAATGTTGGAGATGGGGAAACTGCTGCAAAATTGTTGATGGTTCCCAAGTAGCATATCTTAGTGAGGTATCCTTCCAATGAATCAAAACTTCATGGATAGTGCATTGATGTAGTTGATGCTCCCTAGTGTCCAAAACTACTTCAAGTTGGATCCAAATCAATACTTTTTCATCTAGTACAAGTAAGGTAGTTTCAACTCAACAATTCTGACCTGCTACCTTCATCAAACAAGAGACATGAAATGTAGGGTGAATCTTGGAGTGTGATAGTATTTCTAATTGGTAGGCCACATGACCAATGTCTTAAACAATTTTATATGGGTCGTAAAGATTTTTTGTGAGTTGTCGATGGAATTTAACTTTAAGAGAGTTTTGCTTATAAGATTGGAGGTGAACGAACACTTGTTCACCTTGTACAAATGAATTCTTTGAGCAGTGTTGGTCTTCTTGTTGCTTCATGTGATATTGGGTCATTGATAAATTTTCCTTCAATGTGCAAAGATTGACATCATTTTTATTTAGGAAATCATCAATTACATGGACTTTGGAAGTGCCTGGAAGGTAAGAAACCATTGAGGGTGTTTGTTGGCCATACACTACTTTATATGGTGTCATTTTTGTAGCCTCATGCTAAGTGGTATTATACCACCACTCTGCTAATGGTAACCATTGTTCCCATTGGTTCTACTTTTCAGATGCAAAACATTGTAAATAGGTTTCAAGCGACTTGTTGACTGTTGTTGTCTAACCATATTTTTGTGGATGATAAGATGTGATCATTTGCAACTGGGTTCCCTTTAGTTTAAATATTTCTTGCCAAAATTTGCTCGTGAATGTGGGATCACACTCTAACACAAAGAAGGTAGGAATGCCATGAAGTTTTAAATTATGGTTTAGAAACATTTGGGCCACCATTACTAGGGTAAATGGGTGTTCAAGATCACTAACGCGACATATTTGGAATGTTGATCAACTAACACCATAATGATTGATTTGTTAGCTACTTTTACAACATCAACAATAAAATACATAGAAATTTTGGTCCAAATAATCGATGGGATTTGTAATGGTTACAATTCCCTAGGAGCCTTTTTTATCTCACCGTTGTTCCTTTGGAAAGTGTCACATTCTTCTACAAAATAAACTATATCCTTTTCCATGCCCTACGAAGAGAATGAGTGCTTGGTGCATGGATAAGTTTTCTAAAATACCAAGTGACCTTCAAGAGGAAATGGATGTAACTCTATTAATATTGTCCGTTTTAAGGTAGATTTAGGTACCAGGAAGAGATAACCTTTATATTACAATGTATATTGCTTCCAAGTGTAACTCTGGAAAGGGTTAGGATCCTCTAATAGGTTCTTAATGAGATAATATGTAGTAGCATTTGTTATCTAGTCTTGGCATGCTTCCTCTAACCATTCAAGTGCTAGAGAGGATAACGAAAAGAGGAATCCCCCTTCCTCATGCTTCAATGACAAGGCATCTGCCACAACATTATCTTTTCCCTTTTTATAGATGATATCATAATAATAGACAAGCATTTTGGTGACACATTTTTGTTGTTTTGGGTATGATATCCTTCACTCCAAAAGATATTTTAGGCTATGGTGAAATGTGTGGATTTGGAAACATCTACCTATTAGATATAGTCTCCATGTTTCAACTACATGTAGGATGGACACCATTTCATTCTCATAGGTATACTTCCCCAAGTTCTTGTCACACAATTTCTTACTTGTGAATGATAAGGGTCTTCCTTATTGCATTAAAAATGAATCACATTCCAATACAAAAGTCTTATTAAAATTAGGAATAACTAATACTTGTGTGGTGCACATGGATTGCTTTAGAACTGAGAATGCTTGTCTTGCCACTTCATTCCATGTAAAGTAATTTTTCTTTAGTAGGGTAATGAATGGGGCTACAATTTTAGCATAGTTCTTCACAAACTTCCTATAGTATCATATAAGCCCTAAAAAATCATGTAAGTTCTTTACGGTTTTAGTGTGGGGCCATTCTTGCATTGTTGAAATCTTCTTGGGGTTTGCTTTCATCTAATCTTGTCGAACAATGTGACCCTAGTATTGAACCTTTGAGACCCCAAAAAAACATTTTGAGTGTTTGGTGAAAAATTGAGGGTTCTAAAGGAGTTGCAAGGATTTATCAACATGTTGTACATGGGCATTGCAATTTTGGTTGTAAATCAAAATGTTATGAAAGAACACCAACAATGACGAAGAAATGGCCTGAAAATGTTATTCATGAGCCTTTGGAAAGTAGAAGTGGCATTACAAAGTCCAAAGGGAATTACCAAGAACCCCGAATGGCTTTCATGTGTTAGGAAATATATCTTTGGAATGTCAAGCTCTTTGTACTTTCATCGTGATTTGGTGGTATCCTAAAGGAAGGTCAAGTTTGGTGAAAAAATGATCCCCATGTATCTCATCCAAAAGACCATCAATTACTGTGGTGGGAAATTTATATTTGATGGTCATCCTATTAAGAAAATGAAAAATTAGGACACATGCACTAATCACCTTATTTATTTAAAACCATGACCACAAGGGATTAATATGGGCTAATGCTGGGACGTATGGATCCTACATCTAGTAGCTCATCAATTATCTTTTCAATTTCATTTTTTTGTTCAAATGAATGCCTATATGGTTGTACATTTGTTGGCTGACATCCTAGAATCGAGGGAATACTATGACCATGCTCTCCTCTAGATGGGGGTGAACCTTTCGGTGTCTCAAAGACCCAGTTTTTTTTTCCAAATCCCTTTGCATGTCCAAATGGATTTTGAGTGTGGTGTTTGTTAAAAATCAAATTAACACCCTTAACAAGTGAAGGCGGAAGCAAATTTTACCATTTTCCTACAACATGAAGAAAAGAAATATGGAACAATTAAGAGCTCTAATCTCTCATGTGACCACCACTTCCGCAAAGGAAGAAATTTATGAAGACAAAGGTTGATCTAAAGAGGCCAAGTCTTGGACCACTTAAAGGACCAAAACCTAGTTTCTACAACACTTGGTGTGGAAAGAATACATCACAACTGTATTAATTGCCCTGAAAATTATGGAAAAGTCAAGTCAAATGCTGAAAAACTAAGGAAAAGTGGGATTTGGATGAAAATCATAAAAAGTCATCCAAAATTTTAGTCCCACATTCATGATTAGTCATTGAGTACACAAATCCCAATGCTATAAAAGAAAGGCATTTGGGGCATAGTAAATTACAGAAAGTGAGAGTAAAGGCATGTTGGAAGATTGGAAAGGTTGGAAAGTTCATCTTTAACACAAAGCCCTTGAAGGATCAAAGGAAAGGATGGAGATGGATGCCTTAAAGCAAAGGAGAATGGATTCACCACAAGCAAGGTTGTAAGTCAATATCATTTCTTCTTTGATGTTATATGAAGTAATTCAATTTCCCTTCCCATTTATGAGTTTAGTTTTTTCCCTCCAAGTTTATTTCAAATTCAAAATGGTTAAAGAGCTTAGGAAAGTTTAGAAAATTTCTTCATTTCTATCAATTGAATCCCACCAATTCATAGTAAGATAGATAATTCATGTAGACACATCCCTACACTTAATTCTATCAACAGATTGACGACTCCACTTGGGTTTTAATTTGACTTTTTTTAACAAGTTGGTGTTCTAAGCTTAAATGTGTTCCCAAATATTACTCTAATATGTCATAAGTCCTCCCAAACATGTTTAGAAATCATATTGAGTCTGGTTAGATCCTATATTCAGCCTAAAAACTAAAAAAACAAAAAAAAACATTTTTTGATGGATCTCGTGCTAGATCTTGATGTTCTTGGATACATGCTGGTGCTAGTTATCACATAGGAATGCTACATTCTATTTCTAGTGATAAAAGTAGCATATATACTTCAAAAAAATCTGGTTGCAGTGGTAATAGTAGCGGGTACGCCTGGGATCTTGAATGTTTGGCCTAAATTGGTCCCAAGTTCACCAATTCGTGTGATCCTTTTTTCTTTGATTGGATTAGGAATCCATGAAATTATATTTTAGACCTTACTTACACCCTAATTGACTAATATTTCAAAAACGTTTAAGGATTTTGGAGATTTGTGTTCAAAAATTGCAAGAAATTTCTCAAAAACTAGTTATTAGAATTCATTATTTTAGGGACACTTTTAGGCTTGATTTTTATGTTTGAAGACCTATACATGATATTAGACACATTTTGGGATAAATTCAAAATATATTTGGAAAAAATTGGGAAACTTTAATTTGAAAGCATTAAAGTTGAATTTTCCCTCCAAAAGCCTTAAGAATGGCTTAATTTGGCATTTTTTTCAATTTTTTCTCTTAACTTGTTTTAGATCTGATTGCTTGAGGTCGTAATTAGTACTTAGATCCCTGATTATACAATTAATTTATGAAATTATGATTGATTTCTATTTTTTTTTATTAAATCACTAGTTTGCAAAGGGTAAAAATTGGAAAAAACATGAGATATTGTTTCAAGAACGTTTGGGCCTTTAAATTTTGAATTTCACATGCTTGATAACCTGAAGCAAAACAAAAAATAATAGCCATGAGTACATGAAAATATCATTTGAAAATAGTCCATAAAGAAAATTGCATTAAAATTCAAAAAATTGAACATTACACATTGAGAGAATTTGAAAATGTTTCCCTCCAAAACCAAAGAAACAACTTTAAATAGTAAATTTATGTTTTGGATCTACAAGATTTAATTTTCCTCATTCATAATTAGAGAGAGTTGTAGCTCTAATATTCAATTTTATTGAGTTAAGTTGTGTTCTATCCACTATTATCCTCTTCACTTGGGATTTCGGGTAATCTTGTGAATGAGAAAGTGGATCTCCTTTGTAATTGTTTAGTATTTGATTTTTCAAGCAATTTCTTTTCGAGACATTATTATCCTTTTCACTTGGGATTTCAGGTGATCTTGTGAATGAGAAAGTGGATCTCACTTGTAATAGAGTAGATTTGAATTTTTGTATACAATTCTTGATCTACTAGTATCCTCTTCACTTGGGCTTTCGGGTGATCTTGTGAACGAGAAAGTAGATCTCACTTGTAAATGTTTACTTCATAGTTATTCAAAGGGATTTGCATATTTTCTTTGCTTGCAGTTTCGAGTGTCCCTACAAATGAGAAAGATAGATCCCCCATGTAACAGAGTTGGATTCATTTTAGTTGGGATACTTGTTTGGTTTAAATAGATTTTTGAAATCAATAATTAACCATATTTCATAAGAATTGTTCCTAAACATAAAAAAATCTACCAAAAATTTTGCATCACCAAAAATTCTCTATGTTTGGAAGAACTACATGAACCTATAACTTTTCATTTGTTTATAAAGTTCATTGAATTCAAGGAAAGAGTAGTGAGCATATTGCATTTTTTTAGTTCACTTTTTCAAGTCAACACACCACCAGTTTCACTTCCATCGTTGAAACTAAGCAAAGTACCCTTAAAATTGGTGCTTAATCTAAAACTAACCAATATTTGATTTTCGTATCACCAACAAGGTTAGGCTAGGGCCCTAGATTATGATTGGAGAGTTAACACTCCTGGGCCATAAGATTTTGAAACTAGCATTGATTATAGAGTGTAAATCCATTAGTAGCAAAAAACACATGTTAGGAAAGCACGTCTAAAACATGCGTCAAGCACAAGGTCAATATGGATATGTAAAGGTGGTAACCCCTATAATGCTTTTTAGTAGGATATGAGATCATCACGGAATTCCATGTAAGTGACAAGTCCTCAAGGTGACATCACTTTCTGGAGTACCTAGTTATGAGAGTTGCCTAGACTTACAACTGTTATTCCCGACCGTTGATTGTGAAATGGTAACCTTAGTTGATATTCGTAGGATATCACACATGATATTACAAGTGGGCGGCACTTGCAGTACCTGAGACAAACTTTGATGTTTTTACTCATTTGAGCGTTGATTGGCCAAGAACCAATACTTGCACCTTTGGTGATTAAAGTTTATTGTAATTGTTTCTCATACCTTTTCTATTAGTACTTGTTTGAGGCTTGATATCCCTCAAGAGATTCTAGTTTTGGAAGGCCCTCTAATCCATCTTTTCACTAAGCTTAGGTTCTTTGGAAAAGTAGATTGCTTGCTTGGATTCATAGGACATTTTTACCATGTGGACACTTTGCCTTTTTTTTAGTCTAGATTTCCTTTAGGATTGTTTTGAATAAGTATACCGCTTTAACAAATCCTTTTATAAAAAAATTCAAAGTTTGTACTCTCCCAATCTGCTAGTCACAGCAGAAGCGAGGTGAGTCACCGGAATTTGAAGGCCCTGCTAAATTGTGGAGACAAACACAAAAACCACTATTAGTTACTTGGAAACATAACTAATTTTAAAGCCAATTGACATTACTAGGGAGGAACAACATCAAACAAACCCTAAGTGATTCATCGTCACATCACGAACTGAATACATACATAGTTGATGATCTTACTCTAATTGAAATTGAAACATTAGAAAATAACACAAATGCTCACATAATTCCACCTTTGATGAGTGTTTCTGAATGAGTTGTACTTACTATCCGTGAGTCACTCGGTAAGATTAACCCTCTTTTCAAAAGTTTGAATAATGTGTAGAATACAAGAGTTGATCCTATGGCTTCTTCAAAATTTTAAGGCACCACACCAATTCAACCTCAGAAAGGTTGCAGGGGGCAGCAATGCTTCCACTTTTGACCATAACATAAATCCCAACAGTTAGTATGCATGTTATTAGCACAAGTTCAGCTAAGCACTTCAGTGCCAGTTGGTATAGTTTCATGTTCCAATACCAGAAGTACATCCACTTCGTCTGTAGGGAACCCTACTAGAGGGTGTGCCTTACGAAACATGGGTTTTCCATATGGTTCATTGAATAAGGATAAAAACACAAAAGGAGTAAACCAAAATCCTGTTGGTATACCAAACACTTCTCTAGGTCGTACTCCTGGGGGAAACTCTTCACCGTGGAATGGTAATATTCCTGGTGGAAGCAATGGGACTTGGAATTTAATGGAAATTGGGATTATCCTCCACATATTAGTGGAAATTCCCCAGGGGTTTATCCTATCAATTATCCTAGAACAATGCCTAGTGGAAATCCACCTATCAACCCCATTCTCCAATGGAGTGGGAAAGTTCTAGGAAGTAACCAATCTTCTTGGGGACCACCTCTGCAAGGAGGAAATCAACCTTGGAACACTAATCAAAACCAAGGAAAAAATAAATGAAATGGTTAGGTTGCAGAAAGTAACCAATATTATTGGGGCCTACCTACTCAAGAGGGAAATCCATCCATTCATCTTGTTCCAGAATGGAATGGACAATTTTCAGGAAGTAACCAATCTTTCTAGATGAAACCTCTAGAAGGAGGAAATCCACCTTGAAATGATTTTCAAGCCCAGGGACACCTTCCATGGTGTTTTTAGGATCCAAGAAGTAACTAATGTTATTAGGCCCAACTCTGCAAGGAGGCAATCCACCCATTGGTCATGTTGAAATAAGTACCCAATATTCTTGGGGGAAGTCTCTGCAAAGAGGAAACCCACCTTGGAATGCTTATCACACCCAAGGAATACATCAAAGGAGTGGTCGGGTTCTCGAAATTAACCAATATTTTTGGGGCTTAACCCCACAAGGAGGGAATCCAACCATTAACCCCATTCTACAATTGAGTGGTTAGGTTCTAGGAAGTAACAACTATTTTTGGAGCCAAACTACAAGACCCGTGTTCAATGTAGTTAGGCTACCAAATGGACATCATGCCAAGGGCACTATGGATTCTGTCAACCAACTTGAAGAGATTACCAATAAAATGTGAGAAATGTCTATTCAAACTTCACAACCTACAGCTGGCCAGGGAATGCAACAACCTGCTAATCCTTTGAATTCTTTTGACATCCTGAGAGTCCAACCCACAAACATTAGAGGAAAGAGAAATAAATATAAGAGTAAGAAAAATGATGACTCTGGTAAAGGATATGCACCAAACATGGCTCAATATGGTGGGAAACAACAACCCACTATTTTGACGCAACCCTTTCCAGAACACCATCACCAAATGGTTGCTACAACACCAGTACCCATCCCAAGAGAAAACCAACCACCCCCCCCCACCCACAAGGGGGAAATGATCCCAATGGAAATGTATTCATGGGTGATCATGAGATGAAATTTAAAACAATACATGATTATTATGATGTCCCTCCTAGTACATCAAATCAATCGATATCACAACCAAGTGGTTCTCTCTCTATTGAGAAACCAACCATAGAATTAGTACCACACCTCCCTAAATGTGTTTCACATAGAACAATGCATACTCCTAATAGGTAAGATACTCATAACGATAATGTTATCCTACGCAAAGAAAATAACTATTGTCTACAATTGGTGTTGTTGATCCATCTGATGCAACTTCGATCACATCGGACATAGACCATTCAATATGTACGATCCCTTGTCAAGTTTATTTTTAGATTAAAGTAACGACTCAAGGAAAGAACATTTTTTGAACCATAGTTCATGAAGGGGCCTGAACTTGTGTAATGTCATTTAAATGTTGGGAAGCATTAGGATCACCCCTATATGTCGTAGAAGTTTTACACCAAGATATTAAGATGGATTCGACAGAGTTGGATCAAAATATTCCCTTGATGGAGGAATATGATCCAATTACTTGGCCCATTGGGGCTGTGAGTTCTCCCAGCTGACATGAATTCTTGGACAAAATTTTATCATCAGATGAAGCTATCCCTGAAGTGATGAACATTTGGTTGTACCCACCAAAGGACATCTTTTGTGGGGCCACTGGGTACATACTTGGTTTAAATATTCCTAAGTATAGGAGCATGCTTTTCATGTTCCTTGATATGATAAGGTATATTTGGAAGCTTGCATATAGCTTTAGGCTATCCCTCTGTGAAGATGCACTTGAACCTTTTTCAACCCAAACATTCCCTAGGGTCTAACCTGCTGGAAATTGGTGGTTTATCCCATCATATCTTTATTTTCCACCATTCTGATAGAAGAGCCTACCGAACATGGGACACTCTAGTTAGCACTCCATTGTTGTTTTGGTGCACATGTTGAGTTATTATCATAGGCATGGGAGTCCTATTAGTACCATCATGACTTGAAGTTTGAGACCACATATTTATCTTTCATGCATTTCTGACCATATCTTGATGGGCTCCCAATTGTGTGTTAGGTTACATAAGCATGTGTTAAAATATCCACTTGAACATTTGTGCCAACTACTTCGTTGCTTATTTCTTAGGTTGTGTATTTTCCTTTGTAGTCACATTTTGTTACATGATGCCTATAAACCTTCGCTTTTGTATAATGGACCCATACCCATGTAGGAAGCACCCATAAGAGTGTACATAACTAGCCCAAAAATTGTTTGCAATATGTATCTTTGCCGTGGCCTAACTCATGCCCTTGAAATATAGGCGTATGCCCTTAAGACACTCATTTTCTATGATATACCATAGAGTGCTTTATTGTTTTTCAAGCTAATAAATTAAAATGGTATTAAAAGTTGGAAAAAAAAAATCCCAAAAAGCGGGAGAATTGAATCATTTCATATTATATCCTTGAAAAAATGGCAACAGTCAGTCCTTGTTTCCCTTGAACATGACACAATTTTTTATCTGCTATTAGTACACCATCTACATTTTCCTTAGGAAACTGTGCCAGTATTTTGAACAGATCTCCACCAATGGGTTATCATTCCCAGCATCAATGGAGCTTTAGTAAATGCATCTGGAATTGGTGGATTTCATTAAAGTCGGTTACTCGATTCCTATGTTTCCAAGTGTCCATTCTACATCATGTTATGTGTTCAATGGAAGTTCAAACTGTGTCGGTCATTCCTCAAATATTCCTCACCAATCATGTCGGCCTTCCTTGTGTCAGTATATAGTGTTGGATCTCGCATTTTTACCAAATTATATCAGAATATTGATCTATGTTTCGTATCGGTTGATGTGGGATGCATTAATGCCCTCCTTCTTATGGATCTATTCCTATCGACACCAAACCATCATCTAAGAAATGCATCTAGAAACCCAGGAGTCCCTTGGATCTTGTAATTATTAATGGCAGGTTTCCTCACAAATGACAATGGGTATACATCACTGACCCCTCATTATTTTAACAAGTGTTCGACATCAAAACATCTATTCACACTTGCTAGTTTGTACTCAGTACCTTAGAGTCCATCATCATTATCAGTGGGTCTCTTCGCATCTGCTAATGGTATACATCAATGACTAGTAATCAGAAGGTGTTTTATTATGCTCGACATCAACACATATATTCACATGATATAGACTCATACTATTGTCAGTTTGTATTGAAGACCTTGTGAAAAATAGTTGTATCATTCATCGATGCACGGCTTGAGTTGCACAATATTGAACTACCATGTCCAAAGTACCATGAAGATATCACACTCATCAAAGTGCACATTTGTATTTCTAAAAAATTGATTTTGACATGGATCCACTATATATTGTTCGTGGCCATGCTTGTTTACTACTGAGCATGGGTATACCCGCCTTAGGAATATTTTGTATATTTGAGAAATTGCTATGTTTGACTTGCAGGCGTTTTTCTGAATCCTATCCCTATGAGCTAATCCTTTTTTATCCTTTCCTTTATCAATAAAGAGTATTAGTGTGAAGAAATAATGTATTTCGGCCCTTAGCTTTGCTTTGGACCTCACACATTAAGGGGAATCTGTTGACAATCAAATTAACACCCTTAACAAGTGAAGGCAAAAGCATATTCTACCATTCTCCTGCAACATGAAGACCAAAAATATGGAACAATTGAGACCTCTAATATCTCATCTAACCATCTCTTCTACAAAGAAAGAAGTATGTGAAGATAAAGGTTGCTCTAAAGAGGCCAAGTCTAGGACCACTTAAAGGTCCAAAACCCAGTTTCTACAACTCTTGGTGTGGAACATGAAGGGAGTTTTGAGGTAAAAAATGGGCCTCAAAACAAAAAATCCATAAAAATTCACCTTATAAGAACCGATAGGATTTAGAATGACGATGTTAACCATAAGGGTAAAATTTGTAAAACCAATTAGAGGGAAAAACAAAAAACTATTTTTTCTTATCGTATTTTTGACATATCTCCTTAACAGCTTACCCAAATTTCAAGTTTGGGAACTAGTTAGATGTGTATTATAATTCCGCATCTAACCCATACCCACACTGCATACTTCTAAGGCGCCCACGACATGAAAAAATGAAATTAAAAAAAAAAGTATTTTAATATTAAAATACATTTTTTATTGAAAATTTCATTTTTTCATGTCGTGGGCACCTCAGAAGTATGCAGTGTGGGTATGCATTTGATTTTGAATTAAAATCTGCATCCGATGAGTTCCCAAACTTGAAATTTGGGTAAACCGTTAAGGAGATATATCAACAATACGATAAGAAAAAATAGTTTTTATTTTTCCCTGCTAAAATTTAAAACTCTTATTTTATTATTATAACTCTTATTTCATTATTTACCTTAGGATGCTCATTTTAGACCTCAAAAATCCCCTAATTAGAATACATCACAACTGTATTAGTTGTCTTGAAAATTCTTGAAAAGTCAAGTCAAACGCTAAAAAACTAACGAGAAGTGGGTTTTGGATGAAAAAATAAAAAATCATCCAAAAGTTTAGTCCCACATTCATGTTTAGTGATTGAGTGCACAAATACCAATTCTATAAAAGAAAGGCATTTGGGGCATAGTAAATTACAGAAAGTGAGAGTAAAAGCATGATGGAAGATTGGAAAGGTTGGAAAGCTCATCTTCAACACAAAGCTCTTGAAGGATCAAAGGCAAGGATGGATAAGGATGACTCAAACCAAAGGAGAATGGATTCGCCTCAAGCAAGGTTGTAAGTAAGTATCATTTTTTCTTTGATGTTATATGAAGTAATTCAATTTTCCTTCCCATTTATGAGTTTAGTTTTTTCCCTCCAAGTTTATTTCAAATTCAAAATTGTTAAAGATCTTAGGAAAGTTTAGATAATTTCTTCATCTTTGTCAATTGAATCTCACCAGTTCATATTAATTAGATCATTCATGTAGACAAATCCCTACACTTAATTCTATCAATAATGTTATCTAAAGATTGGATGGCATGGAAGTGAGCAATAATTATAGAGTGGGCTTTCGTCAATCATTTTTCCATCCGATGAGAAATTATGATTTCAGGGGATCCTACTTGGAT
The DNA here is from genome assembly GCA_027924585.1 of Larix kaempferi. Classification (NCBI taxonomy): domain Eukaryota; kingdom Viridiplantae; phylum Streptophyta; class Pinopsida; order Pinales; family Pinaceae; genus Larix; species Larix kaempferi. Next base: position 12,293,819 of record BSBM01000055.1, on the reverse strand, counting down.
CTCTTTAATAGTGTGAGTATGAGAATCCTAGACAAATATCAAGTATAATTACTTAAAGTCCATGTTAATTGTCCCCAATGTACACAACCGTTATACCCCAAAAAATATATCATAACCACCCATATCTATGGCCAACATATGATTTTTGAGATGATAATTACCTAGTTGGAGTGTTATATTTTTGCAACAGCCTTGAGATTTCATCATCCTTCCATTAGCTATGATAATTTGAAAGTAGGGAATTGATTGGATATAAAAATGGAGTTCCTCAACCAATCTTTGGGGAATAAAGTTGTGGGTGTTTCCACTATCAACCAAAATTACCAATTTTTGATTCTTGATGTAACCTCGAAGTTTCAAGGTTTGTCTGAGATGAAATACTAGATAGAGTATGAAGAGACATGAGTGGTTCTTCTTGATAGAATTTATTTTTCAATTCTTCTCTCATGGGAGGAGTTTCTTCAATAGCCTCAATCATAAGGGCATCTTCCATAATGATGCATTCATAATTGGTAGGAATTGTCACATCAATGTGGAATAATTTTTGTTCTTTACATTTATGACTTGGAGGATACTTTTCATCACAATTATAGTAGAATCATTATATTTGTTGGTCTACGATTTCATATGGATACAAATTCTATACCTTCTAGGGAGGAGAAGGAATGTTGCTTGAGGACTTGACTTGTGTAGGCAATGAGTGAGGAATGAAAGAGGGGTTGTCATTTTGTGCATTGATCATTATCTATGCTTCTATAGCCCTCTATGATGCCTCCAACTAGGTAGAAGGATCGTTCATCTTAACTTGTTCTTTAATTGCCTCCTTGGTGCCACTCATGAAACATTCTTTATGTAAAGCACCACCTTACCATCCATAGAAAATAGGCATACAAGGGTAAAATAAAAGAAATTAAGTTTTTTTACTTAAATTTACAATAAATTTAATCCAATTCATTTTTACAATCTATGAACATGATATAACAATTTGATAAGTTTTAGAATCTATGAACATGATATTACAATTTGATAAGTAAAAAAATCTAAGCGGAATGTTTATAGTTACAATTTCTAGCCTACATTTCCCTTATTTCTCTTCAATATCTCTACATATTCATTCAGGCACTTAAACAAAAACTCAGTGATCAATTTATGAATACGAAAATAAATATAAGGCTACATCTCATATCTAACATGAATTGATATTTCTCTTCACTATCTCTACATATACATTCAGGCACTTAAACAAAATCTCAGTGATCAATTTATGAATAAGAAAATAAATATAAGGCTACATCTCATATCTAACATGACTTGATAATTCACACATATAATAGATTCATATCATTTCAAATCCAAAATTTAATAGAAATACAATGAGATAACCAAATATACCGGCAATTTGTTGGAGAGATACCACATAGCTCGTTAATTTATTATTGAAAATATTTTTCCTATCAATTTACTAAATCAGGACAACCATTTATTCTAACATGGTTAAGTTCCAAATAATTTCTTGCATGAGAAAATTATCCCGCAAATTCATGCCCAACAGAGAAGCAATTTGCTAGTATAACTTAACTACTAACGAGATACAGAACAAGGCAGCGACTTATTCAATTTAATTGCTAAATTAGATATAAACAACAGAAATGCCCAACAATGTAGAGCGCTATCACCTTTACAATATGATTTTTTCATGAGAATAACATAAGGAAAATGCAGAAAATGAACAACTACTCAACCGCAACTAAATCTATTTCCTGGAAAATGTTAAAAATAAGAAAAATGCTTTCTAATAAACATTATATAAACAAACGGTTTGCAAATTTATCAAGTAAATTACCATCCTTATCTTAAAGGATTATTATTCTATCAATGCTTGAAATTTTGCAAATTTATCAAGTAAATTACTATCCTTATCTTAAAGGATTATTATTCTATTAATGCTTGAAATTTTACGAGGTAGTTTCTTCACAACTTTATACATGAAAGGGATAGCTTATATAAAGAATGTATCTAACAACTCTTCATCCCTTCCCTCTTCTTAACCATGCTGAAAACTCAATTGGGAACCCAAGCAAAACAATGAACTAGCATCTGTTTTTCTAATTTATGAACTAGCATCTGTTTTTCTAGATCACATAAAGGTTTATAGGAAGCCAGGTTTCACGCAAGTTCATTACTCTACATATAACATGTTTGATTTTCTTTACACACGTTAATGGATTATTAATATGACATCTAATCATTTCAATCTTTTCATTTCATATAAAATACACCCGTTCCTCACAGGAGTGAAATATTTTTTCTAAAACAAATAATCAAGAACTTCATTTGGAAAGATAATTCGATTTAATAACTGAAGGTCTCTTCACCTAAAATAATAGGTTGAACCCCAATCTGTTCAACTGAAACAACAAACCTTGAAGGATGAGAGCGATTCGGATGTAGCCCAAAATTAAGTCAATGTGGTCTCAGGACTGATGACTGAGTTTACGTTCGGTGAGATCAATGTGGTACAAAACTAATTCTTAACGTATCTTCTAAAATGATATCAAGGCTCGAGACATCCAGAGAGATATAGGCTCGACGCATTTTTAAAAAACAGTGAGACCATGCTTATGATATTAAAACCCGACACATACTCAATCAGTATCGTAATACAACAGAGGCCGAGGGTTTTATCATGAGAGTTTGGGAAGATAACACTAAGAATAAAAATGTGAGCTCCTCATCTTCAACCTTGTACCAAAGGTTGATAACTCATCACTCTAGGTGAACCTCAAACTCATCATACTATCCCATGGGTTCCTTCCAGGACCATACAAATCCTTCTTCAATTTGTGCACATGTGGTTCTCTGTAGAGAGTCCCAAATCCTAGAGGTTGCTCAATATACACTTCTACATCAATTACACCATCTATCGAGTGTAATATTCACCACTATGTCTGGCCACTAGAGAAATATCTTGCCATAGTCGACTCCATCTTTCTGAGAGAACCATTGCTTTGTACTTCTATAGTATGCTTGATTTTGTAAATCTTCTTGAATGTCATAGATGAATCATCGTCACTTGTTCTTCAGAACAAGTCTCATCATTATTCTCTTGTAGGTGATGCTACACAATCTTTCCTACAAATCAAATTCGATTGCTTGATTAGAAGCATTTCATAATTTTCAGAAAATAATCTTATGCATAAAGAGATAGGTGACACAATCATGCAACTATCTTAGCCAATGCTTCAACACAACATTCATCCATATCCTACATTCATATGATAACTTTCTAAATGCCCTCCATCTCTACCAAAACATTATTAAAGGCGTGCACTACTCCCAAAATGTGAGCAAATAGGTTTCATTCTAGATGAGTAGCAATGGAATGTTGTACAGCACTGTAGGCCCCTTACCCATCACATGCATATTAGTAGTATATTGTTCATCAATGCAAACACTCTAACATGCATAATACACTTCCTAAATCTAGGAACATAAGTATGTACACAACTGAACAATAGCATTTAAGCAATTAGATATACATGAAATTCAAATACTTATCTTTGTTTGTTTGGTAGGATCCCTCTTGATCCTTGTATCCTTCTAGCAATTAATGTAGTCTTTGACATTGTGATCTAATCCATCATCTAATTATGAGGACCTATGCCTTTCTTGCTTGTGATCGACAATGTTGAACAAGTCTTATACACCATAGATCACATGGAACTATGTACTAGTGTTGAGACTTTGTGTCCCTTCTTCTTCATCACCAATCACAACTGCATCGCTTCTTATCCAATGTTGAAATGGATAAGAGGTTCTTCCATCTTGCTAGTTCGAATCCTTCTGGATCAAAATACATGTTCTTCATCACTAGAGGAATATTCTTTAGCTTTCTTATTGACCGGTTCATCATCTTTTGTGATGTGAGTATGGTGTCTCTTGTTCTTTCCTTTCTTCTTGGGACAATATTTCACGAAGTTTCCTTTCTTCTCACAAGTGAAACCTCTCAGCTCTAAGAGGTCCTTCTTCTTAAATCCTTTATTCTTATGAGAATGTTCTTTCTTCTTGTTATTTCTCTTCTTGGCATGAGATTTTAAGAATTAATTTTCATCATTTACTCATCTTCTCTTCTCTTGCTATCAATCAAGCTTCTTCTTGCATACATTGTCTCCAAATCATGCTCTTTTAGTATAAGAAGTACTTGATAATTCCATGACTCGAAGTTCTTATCTCCTTCAAGATTGTCCTTGAGCTTGTTCTCAAGCTTGGTACTGTTCGTCATCTTGATAAAATGAGAACATCAAATTTAAATAGAGAGAATAGGACTTACCAATCTGAGTGATTCAACTAGATGCTTGCTTCAATGCTATTCTCGAGAACTGCTTCTCGTGGACCTAAGGTTTGATAGACAAACCCTAATTTTTCAACTTTGGTGACTGGAAAATATGATTGTATAGAAATATGCACCTCGTCAAAGCGAGTTGATCAATGTACTCTTTTTCCCAAATATGTGCATAGAACTACAAAATATTTGATGCCCTGGTTTCTTCAATTTATTTTGTTGAATTGCCCGGTTTTAATGAAAATGTACCTCAGAAATTTCTGATCCTCAAGGTCCGAAACATTTTCATGAGGTAGTATCATTTTTCCTCTGTCTAACCCCATATGTTAGATCAACATTGTATTCACCAAGTAAAACTTATGCTAAGTTTCCCAAGGTGACATGTTGATGGATTGTTTAAGTATAGCGAACTTGTACAGACTACCATGTGTCATTGTTTCAACTTCGGGTTCTGAAACTCACACCAGAAAAACTACAATCCATTCACTTTCTGTAACATCTTACTAAATTATATTTGTATCTTCCTATCTCGGTATATAGCATTTCTCCCTAGGTCACATTTTCAAAACTAAATTATGGAAGAGGCTAGAGCCCTGATTTGCATGGCTCATATATCCTAAAGTAGAGTGCATCTGAGGATGAAAATTGCACAAAAGGTACACAAAAGTTTCATCTTTGGCATGTCTAAGTTTGAGCTCATGTATCTTCACCAAAAGCGATTTGTAGTAAAAATTCCGAGATGACTAGATTTTTCCTTCTAGGGTTTCAAGCATGAAGCCCTAATCTCCAACAGCTGTAGTTGCAGTAGCTACACAATGTTCTCTTTCAGGCCAACTATGATACCATGTTATATTTTTAAGTGCAATAACATTAAGGATCACTAAAATATAAACACGCATCGCATATACAATAGTACACAATAATTTATCATGGGAAAACCCTCTTGGGGAAGAAAAATCCATGAGACTTCTTCTATATAGATTCGTCAAAATGTACAATAGTATTCCTCGTGCAATGACCCAAAACAAGAAGACTCCAAAAGCAACTATACACTTGAATCTATCTCTCCTACTCATGTGAATTCAACGAGTGAAAGTGGTGACAAAATGAGGAGGGAAAGCTCCTTAGTTATATTGACCAATTGACTTGAACTTTTTACCAATAGGGCCGACTTGTACACTTCACAATAAAATATTATTTTCTATATCTTTCCAAGCCGACCTAATAGTTAGGCTTTACATTGAATCTTCCAATGAATTTTATATGATCAATTACATCAATAACAATCCCCATAGGGTGTACAATACAAATGATACAAATAATACTAATAAGAATATCTTCTGAAGTTACATTCTTCAACAAGATGCCTCATATTCGCTAGCTCCCGAAGAACTAGTAGAACTTCTTGAGAGGTCACTTGATGAAACTCCCTCCAAGAGAATATCTACTTGGTGCCAAGACATCTTACAAAATGCATAGAAACATGGAGCACTAGCAAGCTCATCCAGAGATTGCAAGCAACCTGACAGATATTCATGGTATATTGCACTAATGAGTCACATCAGTGACTCAGAACCATCCTGATATGAAGAAGCTGCAAAGCAACAAGTTTGGAAATATGTAATGATAAAAGAGTAAAAATATATAATGAAGAACGATGTTTGGGAGGTTGTTCCCAAACCTGATGGGAAGTCCATTCTGACTTGCAAATGGATTTACAAGATAAAGCATGTTGCGGTTGGTAGCATTGAGAAGTATAAATCTAGATTCGTTGATCGAGGTTTCTCTCAAAAAGAAGGCATCGATTTCTATGAGACGTTTTCCCATGTTCCAAGGTACACCACAATCTGAGTAATGACTACACTTGCTTCTTTTATAGGATGGAAACTTCACCATATGGATGTGAAGACAACCTTCCTCAATGGTGAGGTTGAGGAAGTGGTTTATATTCAGCATCCTGAAGGATTTGTGGTGCATGGGAAGGTGTCCCATGTTTGAAAGATAAATAAGGCTCTATATGAGCTGAAGAAAGCCCCTAGAGCTTGGTACTCCAGAATTGATAGATACCTTTAGAATTGGGATTCTATAAGAGTGAAGCTCATCAAAATTTGTACTTCAAAGTAGTGAAGAAACAACCATTGATATTGGTTCTGTATGTTGATGATTTGTTTTTCATTGGAGAGGAACATCTGATTTCTTGGTTCAAGAGGGAGCTCACCTTAGAGTTCAAGATGAAAGACTTAGGTTAGATGTACTACTTTCTTGGACTTGAGATATGGAAAGGAAAAGATGAAAATTTTCTATCTCAAGGGAAGTACATTTTGGATATATTGTGCAAGTTTGGCATGATAGATTGCAAATCTATGACTACACCGATGGTTTCCAATTTGAGGAAACTTCATGAGTTAGGCTTTGGATCAGATCCAGTAGATCCCACTTTTTATATATAGTTTATAGGGTCACTAATGTACTTGATACATTTGAGGCCTGATATATGTTATGCCATGAGCATTCTGAGTCAATTTATGTCTAATCCAAGAAAAAGACATTAGACAGCTGGTAAGCATGTGCTTAGGTACCTTGGAGGTACAATTTCATATGGACTCAGATATGCCTTAGTGGAGGAGTCATGTTACTTGGCTATACAAACTCAGAATGGGGAGGAAGCATTGTGTACCGTAAGAGTACATCCGACTACTATTATAGCCTAGGATCAACAATGATATCTTGGTCTAGTAGGAAGCAAGGCTCTATATCCCAGAGCACTACATTAGCATAATACATAGCTATTAGTGTTTCATGTCGTGAAGCAGTGTGTCTTAGAAAGCTACTTGCAGGGTTGTTCAGTGAAAAGTTTGAACCTATAGTTATTAGGTGTGACAATCAGATTTAGATCAAGCTTTCCGGAAACCTAGTGTTTCATGACAAGTCGAAGAACATTGAAATGAAGTATCACTCCATCCGATACATGATCCAGAAAGGTACAATGAAACTTTAGTACATTGCTACTAATGAGCATATTGCAAATGTGTTAAGAAATCCTTTATTAGTGACCAATTTGAGGTACTTTCAAGACAACCTTGGTATGGAATACAATTCCTCCCTCGCTGATAGGGAGTGTTAAATGTACATCATCAAGAGACATTCTCCAAACCAATCTTGTGCAACAAATATTGATCCTCCTGTATAGAGGTGAGCACATTGATTTCCTTCTGTGTAAAGGTTATTCCTCCCGTATAGAGGTAATTGATCAAAGTAATGATGTTGTAAAGCCTTGTTGGACAAGGATCTGAACTTGTGTGTGTCAAGTCATGATTCTCATGTGAACCTTTTGTATAAAGGTATCCATGGGATGAACCTCTCGTATAGAGCTGGACCTTCTGTATAAAGGTCATGCTTTACTTGTTAAAAGAATTTAATGTTGTGTCATGTATTGTTAACCATGATCACCACTTGCTATCGAGTTTCCTTTAGAGATTGATCAACTCTAAAGTTACTTTAGCATATGATCATTTAGTTGGGAATAATATGCTATGATCAAATCATCCAATAATTCTTCTTAGTATAATGTAATGTGATGGATAATTAAAGTTAGCATATATTGAGTCAAACCATGCAGTAAGAGATAAAGAAACAAAAGATAAAGCATACAGATCAATATAATTCGAAATTTCCCATGCAGACACTTCAGCTAATTAAATAGAACTCGAATTCTTAAAGCTTCAGTTATAAGGCTTTAGTTAAGTATCAATGTATGCCTTAATTAATGCTTCAGTTAAAGCATCAGTTAAAGATATGCCTTAGTTAACTAAATAACTCACAGTAGTCACTTCAAGTAAATCAATCAACATGATTTCAATTAACTAAGTGTTAAATAAGAAGGATTAGTTAACTAAAGTGTTTTCACTTGAGTTAAACTAAATGATGATACTTCAATAAATCAAGGAGAACTCAAATTGAAAAATATAGTGATGTTATTAAGAAAGAATCAGTTAAAGGGACATAACTAAGTGACAACAAAGAATATCTAGCTAACTTAGTGCTATTGTATGACGACACTTATGTTAAACTAAAAGACGACACATGACTTGCGGCACTTGCATGTTGACACTTAAGTTAGCCATCAAACTAAGTGGGAAAGCTTTTAGTTAAGAGGCAAGTTCATCCCAAGTGACAGTTCAGTGAGATAAAGCACTGAATGAGAAATGGTGCGCACTTCTTCATGCAAGATTGATACATCTAGTTTAAGGGTGAGTTCATCCTGAAGCTAGAAGATAAAAATATAAGCTGATGCATGAGAAGAATGTATAAATATGTTATACAGGATTGATGAATTCAGTGTGAAGTTAATTCTCTTCTCCTTTGAAGGAAAGTCACTTCTCTTTGTGTGCATGATATTATTATTTAATGCAAGGCACTTCTCCAATTGATCTCTCGGTTAAATTCTAAATCATAGTAGATCATGGAGCTGAGTATACCTCACAGAGAAATAATGAGAACAAAAGATGAATTACAGTGAAAATTGCAGTAAAATGAGCAGACAATTAATCATGCATGAGAACTCAGATAGGAACAAAATAATGTCACATGATCCAATAATCAGTATAGTCAACAATGATGTTACAATTGAGATAATTCGAATCACTTGAGAGAATTCGAGTCTTAGTTTGTCTAGCATAGGGATTGTCACCACTGGAGTGCTTCGAGAGACCCAAACTCAACTCAATTGAACCTAAAATGAGTTAACTCAATACACAATCAATTAACTGACTAACGAGGGTACATCCATGATCTTTTCATGCAAATCAATCTGGAAAAGGTCACATGAGGCCAAAATCAGTGGCAATCGGAGCATAAACCCCCCACAAGAGTCAGCTAACTCAGCTAGACTGAACTGGACATTGAGTAGGATCCTAAAATATAGGGAACTGACTTAAGTGGTCTTGAAATTATGCATGCAGGGCGCGTTATGTGGTAGATGGATTCTAGATGACATTTGCACACCACTAGGGGGGAAATGACATCATCAACTGTTAAGAAAAAAAAATAATGTTAGGTAGGACAAGGATGGAGTACTAATAATCCTAACAGCCCCCTTAATCCAAACTTGTGCATCTTGGGCCCTATTTACTAAGACCAAAGGTCACCCATACAATCAAATAAATGATGAAAAATAAAATAACTATCCATAAACTAAGGAAACGGGGAAAACCTCATGGGAAAAACCCACCCTCAAAAAAAGAAAAACAAGGAGCTCAAACAAATTTTACTCCAAGTAAATATCTGATATAAACAAATATCTTCTGAGTGAAAAACTTAGTGAATGTGTCTACAATCATATCCTTTGTGGGACAATAATGTAGTCAGATGGTCCTGTTGTGCACTAGATCCCTGATGTAGTGCACGTGAACCTCAATATGTTTGGTTCTTTGCTTCTGTACTGAGTCACTGGAGATCCCAATGGTACTTTAGTTATCACAAAAAAGGTATACTGAAGGAGAAGTGCAAATTCCAAACTGAGTCAAGATCTCATGCAACCAAACTACCTAGATAGCTGCATTCACATCCCCTCTATACTCTGCCTCTGCTGAAGAAAGTCCGAGTGCTGCTTACTTCTTTCTTGACCAACAAATTGGTCCTGATCCCAACATGAATACGTACCATGAAGTAGACTTCCTATTAGTATTGTCTCCAGCCCAGTCTGAGTCAGTAAAACCAACTAGATCTAGTTGAGCACCAGCAGAATAATGTATACTAAACTATTTTGTACTTTGCACATAGTGCAAGATCATCTTAGCTTGCTTCCAATGTAGATCATGTGGCTCCTGCATGTACCTAGAAATAACACCAACAGCATATGATAGATATGGTCTCGAATGTGTCAAATAAAACAACCTACCAATCAGCTGTCTGTAAAGAGTGCTATCAACAAAGGGAGTGGAACCACCTTCTTCCAATATAATGCCATATAGGAATGGAAATGATGTGGCTTTGTAATCAGCCATATGAAAGTTTAGTAAATCAGACGAAAACCTTAACTATGAAATCATGATCCCTGAAGCATTTTGAGTTACTTCAAGACCAATGAATTGTTTTAACAGTCTTAGATATTTCATAGTGAATGCTTTGTTCAAGGAATACTTGATGTGATTCAACCCAATAACAGATCCACCGGTGATGAGAAAGTCATCCACTTACAAAACAATCAACAGTAGACATCCTCCCTTCTGTTGCATGTAAACATTGCAACCATATTTGCATATTTCAAACTTTAGTGATAGTAAGAAGGAATCCATCTTTGCATACCATTCCCTTGGGGATTGCTTGAGCCCAAACAATGAGTCCTCAGTCTGCATACCAATGAAGTATCATCAGTGTGCCCCTCCAATTGTTTTATGTAGATCTCTTCTTCCAAGTCACCATGCAATTGTTGATGTATATGTAACTTTGGAATGTATTTCACATTTATGTATATTGTATTCCTATAGAGATGTTATTATTCCTCTATACGGAAGTGGTTGTATTCCTATAGAGATGTTATTATTCATCTATACGGAAGTGTCATCATTTATATTGTAAGTGTCGTAACTTATACTTGATGGGTTATTAGACCACCTTGTTGGGGTTGGCCCTGTATAAGTCATGTGGGTCAAAGGGTTATTAGACCACCCTAGTGGGGGTCGGCCCAGTCAGCATTATGTTAAGTGGTTAAGTTGAGGCCGACCTAGTTGAGTAAAGGTCAAGTCAAGTTAGTGTATAAATAGAGAGTGTGTCTCTCTCATTTTACACATTCTATTCTCTCACTCACACTTTGGAGAGTGGCGCACTTGTGGAGGAGGAGGTTCTGCTGCTAGGAGAAGACTATCTCTTGTATTTTGGTTTTATCATTGCTCTATCTATCTCTGAAGAAGTTATTGGGGTTTTTCACCTTTATGGTTTTCCCCAAGTAAACTGTGTGTCTCTTGGGTGCTTGCGTTATTGTGTCCATGATTGATATGCTATAGATTTGCTGTACATGTTGTTCTCTCAGTTAAGATCCAAGATCAGATTGAAATAAATTCTAAAACTTTAACATGGTATCAGAGCTAGCCTGAAAGAAGGCATGATATGGCATGTATGACACTTGTTGCACTTACGATTCTAGGGCTTGATATAGCAAAAACCAGTCATCGTAGCACTTTCTCTATAAATATGGTTTGGCGATGTTTTCGGATCTAAAAATTTTACAGATCGAAGATCAGATCCCCATGTACCTTGTTTCCAAAGGACAACATCTAATTTGTTGTACCTTGTGATTTAGGATCTGTACAATATAGGGTTTCTGCCTCTTCCATATCTGAGTCAAAATCAGGTGACCTTGGGAAAAAGGTCATAACTTGGGCTAGGAAGCTCCAATTAACATTTTGTAAAAAGTGACAGGTAGTACATAGACTGTACTATCACAAGCAAATTTTTTCGAGGCCGAAGTTGAACTCGTGACATGTGGCACACCGTACAAGTTCGCTCTCCTGTATTATCCGATAAATAGGTCATGTTGCAACACTTGGCATAACTCTCTCTCAGAGAATCCAATTGAGTTCAGACCTATCAAGATGGAAACATAACAGGTCGGGGTATCTCACGAAAAGTGTTTAGAGTCTCAAGTTGAACCAGTGACATGTGGCACGTCGTACAAGTTTGCTCTCCTGTATTATCCCATAAACAGGTCACATTGCGACACGTGGCATAAATCTCTCTCAGAGAATCCAATTGAGGTCAGACCTGTCGGGATGGAAAGATAACAGGTCGCGCTATCTCAGCAAAACATTTTAGACCCTGTGGATGGAAAAATTCAGAGTTACACCAGAAACAATCAGGTACATATTTCTGTCAAAACATAATTATTTTTTAGTATCTTCATTTATGGCTTCCGGAATTTAGGGCTTCGGAGAAAGTTGGAATTTTTTTAATCGGATACCACGGCTAGATGTTGCTCATCAAAATCGAAATTTAGATACCAATATCATATTTTTTGGTTGGGCAGAAGGCCGGGCTTGATCAAACCCCAGTTCGGGACTTTGATGAGAAAGATGGAAAATTAGGGCCTCTGCAAAAATTGGAATTTTGGAAATCTTTGACCACGGCTGGAAGCTCCTAAGAAAAATCAAAGCTTAGAGTTTTGAATCAAATCTATTGGTTGGGTGAAGCTCCGGGAAACTCAAACCCTAATTCAGGGTCCTCCCTAGTGAATCCGTAAATCTAAAAGGAAATTTCGAGGGGTGAAACTTTGCAGTTTTCAAATTCTGAATATACCAACTTGATCAGCTCATCGAGGCACATATTTCTATCCTTTTGGAAGTTTGAAATTCAAAGTTTTAATTTTTGGGGTTTCTTTGATAAACTATAATCTAGCTCCAGGTCCAGTTCTTGCAAATCAAGTGGATTGGGTTAATCCTAGAAGAAGATGGATTGGTCACCAGCATAAGTGAAGAAGTTCCTGTCTCAGAGGGAGATGAGGCTAAGGCCTTCCATAAGAATATTACAAGCAATCTTGACAGGTATAGCTTACAGGTATGTTTCATGGTTAAGTTTATCATATGTTTGTCTTCATATCATTATAGTACAATCTTGATTAATTAATTGACTTGTCATATCACCTTAATAGAAGATATTCATTGATTAAGGTTTTGACACTTATGATTGTACTAATGCATTGTGATGTTGTATGAGGTTGATGTTGTTTGCTAACACAAAAGGTACACCAAGAAAGTCAAATCATGTTCTACTTCAAGAACATATGCTCATGGTGACATGAAGACAAAGATTCATCCATTGTCATGGATCACATAGAAGATCTACTTTCGAGGTATGTATAACTTGGTTCTACAATGGTTAACTTATGAGACATGCAGGTTACTAGCACAAGTCACTGAAGAGAACCAGAAGACATTATGCGGGTATGTTAGACATAACTAGCTAGCATGGTAATCCAGGTATGTTTTTCCTATATCAAGTTAGAAACCTACCTTGTGTTAGGATCTTATACTGTTGTGTTGTTGATAATGATTATTCATGAAGTCACAAGTTTGAATAATCATGGTTGTATGCATATTATGTTTCTTACCATAATTGATGATATGACTAACCAGAAGAATCATGAAGGTATATGTTTGAATAATCACGGGTTTTATGCATATTATATCTCTTATCTTGATTGATGATTCAACTAACCAGAAGAGTCCTATGATCAAATAAGAATCACTATGAGTAAAAGAAGACTTCCCTGAAACCTTGAATACTAATGTTTATTATCTGTGAATGATCATGAATATACATGTTTAAGATTATTGTGTTTTGATAGTATTAATATTATATTAATAAATGTGTGATTATGTATGAGACCTCAAGGATAACACAATGATGATACTAATAAGCATGCATAGTGATTAAGGATGGATGTAAGTTCAAGGATAGGTAATGCAGGAAGCAAAGATCAAGAGGGAGCACACTCCAGTTGTTCCTGCAAGAAAGCAAAGGAGCACACTTCAGTAGTTTCTACAAGGATGCAGATATTTAGAGGGAGTTGACCACTTCTCACAATCCACATAAGAATGGAGTTGTAGAAAAGAAGCAAAGACTGAGAGGGAGTCAACCCAACAAACAAACAAATATAAGTATTTGAATTTTCATTACTTGCATATTTTATTGTTTAAATAATACTGTTCAATAATGTATATACTGATGTTCCTAGAATTAGGTTATCTATTATGCATATTAAAATAGTTGCATTGATGAATAGTATACTACTAATATGCATGGGTAAGTGGCCTATGGCACTGTACAACATTCCATTGCTACTTATCTAAAATGAAACCTCTTTGTTGACATGTTGGGAGTTGTGCACACTCTTAACAATGTTCTGGTAGAGATTGGAAGGCATCTAGAAAGTTACGGGATATGGATAAATGTTGTATTGAAGCATTGGCTAAGATAATTGCATGAGTGTATGACATATTTCTTTATGTGTAAGAATATGTTCTGAAAACTATGAGATGTTTTATAATCATGCAATTTAACTTGTTGTGTAGGAAAGATCATATGCCATCACCTACAAAAGAAGAACTAGAACATTTGTTCAGCAACAAAATTATCTATTGAAGATATTGAAGTTCCCAGGATATGGGAAGAATGCCATGATTCATCGATCATGAAGAATGATGTTTGGGATGTAGTCCCAAGACCTGAAGGGGAGTTTGTTATGACTTCCATATGGATCTATCAAGATCAAGCATGCTGCAGATGGCAGCATAGAGAAATATAAAAGTGATGAAATATAAGATACACCAAATGGATTTCAAGACAGCTTTCTTGAATGGTGTAGTTGAAGAAGAAGTGTATGTGGAGCAGCCACTTGGTTCTGAGACACATGACAGGAAATCATATATGTGTAGAACTTGGTATGGTAGGATAGGCAGCTTTCTATGGAGTTTGGTCTTTACCAAGAGTAAAGCGGGTTCCAACCTTTACTACAAGGTTGAGGTAGGCAATCCAGGGATACTCTTATTGTATGTGGATGACCTGTTTGTAATAAGAGGTGATAGATTGATTGCCGACGCGCAGCGGAAGCTTGCAGCTGAGTTCGAGATGAAGGACTTGGTGATGATGCACTATTTTCTTGGTATGGAGGTGTGGTGGAGTACAGATGGAATCTTCCTTGGACAAAGGGAAGTATGTAGTAGAGATTCTGAAGAGGTTCGAGATGATAAACTGCAAGGCTATGGCCACACCTATGGCATCAAACTTGAAGCTTCTGTGTGATGCTTCATCTGATCCGGTCGATGTCACGATGCATCGTGAGATGATTGGGTCGTCTATGTACCTGACGAACACGAGACCATATATTTTCTTTGCGGTGAACACATTGAGCCAGTTCCTGATGGATCTGAGAGATGTTCACCTGGTTGCTGTAAAGCATATTCTGAGATTGGGTAGGCAGTGCTGTAGATAGGAAGAGCACTTCTGGGCGTTGCTTCAGTATGGAATCAGGTGTGATCTCTTAGTTTACCAGGAAGCAGTCCCGCGTAGCACTAAGTACAGCCAAAGCAGAGTATGTTGCAATGGATGATTAGGTTGCAGATGTATTGACCAAGATATTGGACAGAGTGGAGTTAGAGTGCTTCAGAGAGAGGCTTGGTGCACTTCAGATCGAGGTTCCTTCCAAAGGGAGGTGATGAGTCTGGAAGATGCAGATGCACATGAGCTTTTCTGACATGGTTGATGTGTTCTCCCTTGGTCATGATATAATTGCTGAGCCATTTTTCACATGCTGGTAGATGTGTTCTACGGTGAAAAAGTAAGGGCTGGAGCCTTCCCCGAATGGTGGTAGATGTGTTCTCCCGTGTTGGTGGTGTAAGTACTAGATGATGTGCATCTGGTCTATGCTTCATGGACGATGAGATGATCTGAAGAGGACCATGCTATGATGATTAGGAGGATCATGGATGATGAGCATCAGGACGATGCTCCAGTCACTAGTCTGTATCTGCATTAGGATGATGCTGGATATGATCAGTTGGATCATTTATATGTATATGTATGTACGCATCATGTTGGATGCTGAATATGATCAGTTGGATCATTTGTATGTATTTTGTATATGGATCACGTTGGATGCTTGGACCATGTATTTGTGTATGTATCAAGTGGATACATTGTATGATTAGGTAGATCATGTATGTTGATATGTATCAGATATGATCAGGTGGATCATGTATTTGTATTTGTATCAGGTGGATCATGTATTTGTATTTGTATCAGGTGGATCATGTATTTGTATTTGTATCAGGTGGATACACTGTATGATCAAGTGGATCATGTATGATGATATATATCAGGATGGTATAGTGATGATGATCAATGTGATCATGAGCATCAGGATGATGCTTTGTGCAATGATGATCCGTGGGATCATGAGTATCAAGTTGATACTTGGAGGTCAGAGATGATATGTGGCAGGTTGTGCAAATAGCATGTAATCAGTCCTGGGAGATCTTGCCAGTCGTGCTGCAGCACATAAATGTTCCTGGGATACTCTTTCCGGTATTGCTATGTAGTATGTAATTAGTCCTTAGATATCCGATAGGTTAAGTTGTGTGCTCGTAATCACTCCTGAGATGAGGTATTACTACGGAGACATGTCATCAGTCCTAGAGATCCGAGAGGTTGAGCTGTGTGCTCTTAATTAGTTTTGGGATGCTCTTTAGAGATATTGTCGGTCGTGCTGTGGCACATAAATATTCCTGGGATGCTCTTTAAAGGTTTTTTCTATCCACATGTAATCAGTCCTGGAGATCCAAGAGGTTGATCTGTGTGCTCGTAATAAGTCCTGGGATTCTCTTTAGAGATCCTGCCAATCGTGCTGCAGCACATAAATGTTCTTGGGATGCTCTTTAAAGGTATTGTGGAGGAGATGCATGTAATTAGTCCTGGGAGATCTTGTCGATCATGCTTAGGCACATAAATGTTCCCGGGATACTCTTTCCGGTATTGCATGCACACATAAAATTAGTCCTGAGAGGCCACCTCTATCAGACCATTCACACAGATGATGAAGACCTGCAGGTGGTGGGCCTACATCCGATATGAAAAAGTACTGGCTCTGTAGAACTTCCTATGACGAGTAGATTTAGAGATTGATTGAGATAGCAGCAGCAGTGACGATGAAGATGACTTGTGCTAGAAGACCTGTGTCAAGAAATACCTTCCTAGTTAAGAGGGAGTGTTGATGTATATATAACTTTGGAATGTATTTCACATATATGTATATTGTATTCCTATAGAGATGTTATTATTCCTCTATACGGAAGTGTCGTCATTTATATTGTAAGTGTTGTAACTTATACTTGATGGGTTATTAGACCACCTTGTTGTGGTAGGCCCTATATAAGTCATGTGGGTCAAAGGGTTATTAGACCACCCTATTTGGGGTCGGCCATGTGGGTCAAAGGGTTATTAGACCACCCTAGTGGGGGTCAGCTTAGTCAGCATTATGTTAAGTGGTTAAGTTGAGGCCGACCTAGTTGAGTAAAGGTCAAGTCAAGTTAGTGTATAAATAGAGAGTGTGTCTCTCTCATTTTACACATTCTATTCTCTCACTCATACTTTGGAGAGTGGCGCACTTGTGGAGGAGGAGGTTCTGCTGCTAGGAGAAGACTATCTCTTGTATTCTAGTTGTATCATTGCTCTATCTATCTCTGAGGAAGTTATTGGGGTTTTTCACCTTTATGGTTTTCCCCAAGTAAACTCTATGTCTCTTGTGTGCTTGCATTATTGTGTCCATGATTGATATGCTATAGATTTGTTGTACATGTTGTTCTTTTAGTTAAGATCCAAGATCAGATTGAAGTAAATTCTAAAAATTTAACAGCAATAAGGCACTCTTTACATTCATGTGATGTACCTCCCTTGCATTTCAAGCTTCAATGGCCAAAACAACACTTACTAAATCCAATCTTTCTACAGTATTGAATGTCTCATTTTAGTCCAAACCTTGAACTTGTGCATACCCCTTTGCAACCAATTGAGCGTTGTACTTGGTTGTAGATCCATCATATGCAAGCTTTGTTTTGTAGATCCATTTGCACTGAACTAGTTTCCTCTCTGGGGGAAGAGGGACAAGATCCCATGTCCCATTGTTCTACAGTGATTCATGTTCTTCGTGCATGGATGCTTTCCATCTCATATTATGGAAATCCTCTTTGTAAGAATTTGGATCAGACCCCACCATCATGAAGCACCTCTCAGGGAGAAGTTGATCTATATGGCAAAGTGCAATGTTTGCATCTTGGTATTGAGATCTTGTTCTTATGTAATCATTGGATCTCTATGTCATGTCCCAAATTTTTCATTGGGTCACAATGGCCTAAGCCCGTTGGCCATATTCATAAGAGTTATCAAATTGATGCTAAAGGTCAAATAATTGCCAAGGAGGAAAATTACTAGTTTCCTAGGTTTGCGGTGGAAGCTTTGTGATTTGGAATAAGGGGGATAATAAATGATGTTTGAACATTAGAATGGAATAAATATTTAATAAAGGATCTAAATAAATATATACAAGTGAAAATCAAAGTGGCGTTTGATCATGAAGACACGTGGAGGAAATGGGACACACATATGGTTAGATTTCCCCACTACACTTGGCTTCATTTTCTCACCAATTCGAATTCAAGGTGAATGGTAACATACTTGGGGGGGTTCAAAAGGTATTATTCATGGAATGACTCATCCAAGGTCGAAATATAGAGGAAGAGTAACTCCCATGGAAGAGGAAGAGGCAATTTGGAGCTACTGGGACACTTGGGCTAGATTCCTTAGCTGTATGAGAACAATGATGAAAATGCTATGACACCTATGACACAAAACAGACCTGAAGGCTGACATATGACATATATGACATGTCAGGGCTAAAAATAGCCTCCAAGAGGGTGCTCAAGGGAGTTAGGGCATCTAAGATGCTTCCACATGTGACTTGGTGGAAGTGGGAGACTAGGAATTGTTGTACAAGTGGCATTCTTCGGAATCTTTTCCCAACTTGAGTTGGCATGAGTCTCTTGGAAGGAATTCGACCCATGGAGGATATTAGAAGTTTATCAAATTCATGAACAAAGAATAATGGAATCTTTTGATCATTTGAGAAATTTGCAATTGCATTTGTGAAGAGGGGGAGATCGTGGATGACTAGTTTCTTGCCTTAGCCAATTTCGATGGTGAAAGATTCCCATCCAAGTTGGTAATTGGAAAGGTTATTCAAAACTCTCATTTGGAGCTTTAATGGAGGCTTAATTTGCAGGTGTAAGCTATAGGGCAGCTCATGGTTTTTTCTAGTGCAACTCACTCCTTCAACCATTTCCAGTTCTCATGGCATATTCTTGATCCTCGAGGGAGGGAATTTTTGAATATTTTGGAGCAATTCGAGAAACTTGGAGACCAAGACATCAAAGCTAGTCAAAGGTCCAACTAGGGAAAAAGGTGAAAAATTGCCATTTTAATAAAATTCCTTGAAAGGGACATTACAGTTGTATCAGAGCATGGTCCTTGCACCTATGAATTAATATCATACATTGAAGACTAATTTTCAGCCATGTATCACTGTTATGAGGAATCCTATGAGTACAATTCTTATGAGGAATATGCAGATGCTTATGAGCAATATGTAGCAGAATGTGAATAGTTTGAGGAAGAGGTGCCATCATGCAACACTTCTTACAATTTTAGGAGGAATGGAGATTATGATTATGACCTTATGTATGATAAATATGAGTATGTCACACCACTAAAGGATAATGCTATGGATGAGTTACAAAGATGGAGAGCAACATATAAAACCTTGCCCCGAGAATATAAAAATATCAGGAATATATTGATTTGTACAAGGAAGATACACAAAATACCATGTCTTTTGAGTACTATGCTGAACATATTTTTGAAAATATGCCCAAAAATGACGATGTGGAGTTAGTGAAGAAAGTTTTATGCCCTTCTTGTAAAAGACCTTGGAGAGAAAATCATATATGTGTGAGCGAAAGGAGCAATGTAAAATATGAAGCTTCAGGGAATGCAGTCATTTCCATCCGGGTGAGACTTCTTGGGTAGTATTCAAAAAGAGATTCCAAAGGTATTGATATTAAGGAAACCAAGGGAAAAGTACATCAGATTGCTTGAAGGAGAAAGATGATGCTACATCCCATGAACTTGAAGAAGATCCTATTGAAAATATTGAAGATCATTTCGAGACACATTCTACCCTAGACATGAATCAAGGAGCATCTACTGATGGATGCTTGAACTATGAAATATTACCTACTGATGGGTGCTCACACCTCTATGTTGGTGACATAGAGATCACTTTTGACAGTATTTTTGCAAGACAAAATTCCCCTAAGCATGAAAATGAAGACCTTGTAGCAGTTGAAGAAGAAACAATATCAACTTCCCCATCACCAGTTGTGCTTCATGAAGTTGGTCCAAGCAAGAAGGAAGAAGATGAGGAGGTTCACTTGCAAGAGCCTCATTTTCTTGAAGGGTACTTAAATATGAATGAAAATAAGATCCAAGAGTCCCTTGGCATTCTCTAGGACACTCAAGCATTGGTGTCAAATTCTTGTTGGAGAGCTATTTCATTGGAGGAAACATCCTTCCTTGAATACATGGAGAAGATTCAAAGAGCAGTGTGCCACATCAAAGGTAATTTAATATATTTGATTTTTGATAGAAACCATTTTTTTGAGCTTAATGAACTGTTACGTGATGCATACTTGAAGAATAATGAGGATAATCATAAGCTCATAATTCAAAATGAGCAACTTCTTGACAAGTTGCAAGATACTTGTTTTTCTTCCTATGTTTCAGATTGTCAAATGGTAGATTGTTTGCAGGATTCTCATGACATGGTGGATCATGAGAAATGTGGAAATTTGAATGTGCTTAATGTGTTTGAAGATCAACTTGAAGAGATACAAACACTTGATGTGGTGGAAGATGTTGATGTATATGTCACTTCGGAATGTATTTCATCTATGTATTTCATATATATTTGTTGTACCCTTATTAGAGATGTGTTATTCCTCTATAAGGAAGTGTTGTCATGTGGATTGACAAGTGTCGCAAGTGTATGTACTTGCCGATGGGTTATTAGACCACCATGTGTGGGGTCGTCCCTAAAATATATATATTATAATGTGGATGTACCTAGCTAGACAAGTCAGCCCCATAAGGTCACTAGGCAAACAGGTTAGTATAAATAGAGATCAAGTGATCTGTATTTAGATCATTCGTAAAAGTATATCTCTCTCACTCAGAAAGTGGTGCACTAGTGAGGAGGAGGATCATCTGCTACTAGGATACTATCTCAGTGTATTTTGGTTGTACTTTGGTTGAGCCATTTCTCTCTCTATCTCTGAGGAAGTTCTAGGGTTTTTCACCTCAGGGTTTTCCCCACAGAAATTCTGTGTCTCTTGTCTCTCATGCTTTTGATTCTTGTGATGCTTGTCATGCTTATTGTGATTGTCATGCATTGATATACTGTATATGTTATTCTCTGAGTGAAGATCCTAGAGTATTGTGAATTAATGCTCAAAATTTAACATGGTATCAGAGCTAACCTGAGAAGAAGACATTTTGCAGTGACGGAAACTTGAGTTCTTATTTATTGGGTTTCTCTCCATAGATTTTAGAAAATCAATATAGTAGATTGAATCTACCCATCAAGGCGCATCTATTTGTCCAATCAGAATTCAATTCCGAGCATTTTTAGTTTTGGCCCTAAACATTAGGGTTTCCACAAAAATAGGAATTTCTGAAATATGAAAACATAGCTAGAAGCTCCTTGCAAAAATCAAAGTTTAGAGCTTTGGATCGAGATTTTTGGCTAGGTAGATCTCTGGGAAATGCAAACCCTAATTCAGGGCTCTCCCTAGTGAACCCGGGAGGACAGAAAGGAAAATATGAAGGGTAAAACTTTGTTGATCTCAAATTTTGAATGCACCAGGCTGATCAACTGATCAAAGCGCATCTTTCTATTTTTTCAGAAAATTGAAATTCACATTTTGAAGTTTTAGGGTTTTTTCGACAAACCCTAATCCGGGACCAGATCCAGTTTTCAGCATTTCAAGTGGTAAGATGTAAATCTTTTCTATTTCCATTTGAAGTACTCTTTAAGATGTCTCACCACACCAAGCTTGAGGATAAGCTTGAAGGGGCTGATAACTTCCGACCCTGGCAGTATAGGATTGGGTTAATCCTGGAAGAGAATGAGTTGGACTCATATATAAAAGAAGACATCCCTATCCCAGAGGATGAAGAGGCCAAGGTATTGCATAAGAAGAACTTGGTCAAGACAAAGAGAATCATTGTTGATTCTATCAAAGATCATCTCATACCCCATGTGTCTTCTCTAAAGACACCCAAGGAGATGTTTGACTCTTTGACCAAGCTATTTGAAGGGAAGAACATAAATCAGAAGATGACTCTGCGGAATCAATTGAAAGGGGTCAAGATGTTGAATGGAGAAAACATTCAATCTTACTTCTCCAAGGTCTCTCAGATCAAGGAGCAACTTGAAGCTGTGGATGATGTAGTGGACAATGGTGAAGTTGTTATGACCACTCCGAATGGCCTACCTAGGTCATGGGACTCCTTTATTCAAGGAATCTATGCAAGAAAGAAATTGATCTCTTTTAGTAAACTTTGGGAGGAATGCTCTCAAGAAGAAGCTAGGCTTGTAGCTCGTGAGGAAAATATGGGAGGTGAAGATCAAGCTCTCGCAACTCACACCAAAAGAAGCAAGCCCAAGAAGGAGCACTCTCACTACAAAAGATCCTATCAAAAGAATAAGAAGGATCTAAGATGCTTCACATGCAATGAGAAGGGTCACTTTGCTTCAGATTGTCCCAAGAATAAAAGGGATAATAACAACAACTTCAGCAAGAAGAAGAAGGGCAGCAAAAGAAAGTTCCATGCTCATGCTGCCAAAGATGATGAACCTCCAAAGAAGAAGGCTAGGGCAGAAAGTGATGATGACTCATCAAGTGAAGAAGAATATGTTCTAGTCTCTGCTCTCACAGGTACTATCTCCCATGGTTGTAATGATAGGTTGATTGATAGTGGGGCTTCCAAACACATGACTGGGTTTAAGGAATCTTTTGTGAATCTATCTGAACATGAACCACCCCATAAGGTGAAACTTGGGGATGATTATCAATACCCAATCAAAGGAAGTGGTGAAGCCTCCTACAACCTACATTCTAAAAATCTTTGAAGATGAAAGAAGTCCTTTATGTCACTGGGCTCAAGAAGAACTTACTCTCCATGTCTGCATTAGATGCAAAAGGTATGAGGGTTGCATTTGTGGATGGACAAGTCCTAATGTGGCCCAAGGGAAAGACCATAGATGATGCAGTAGTGATTGGAGAGCAAGAGGGAGGACTGTATAAATTGAAGGGACAACCTGAACATGCCATGGTGCATGAATCCATGGAGCCAAGTGAACTTTGGCATAGAAGACTTGCTCATATGCACTATAGGGCACTTCCAATTGCAAGCAAGGTTGTAGTAGGGTTTTGAGTCTTTTTTTTTTTTTTTTTTTAAAGATATATCACCACCTGATACTTAAACAAATTTTTACATAAAAACCTTCATTCTCACCATTGATAATTTTAGACGCTCTCATCGTCTACAGGGCGAACTCCCAGAGTTTAGTCCACTTGGCTCTCCACGTCACGGACGCAGAGCCTTATCCCTTGATTCGACACATCGTCAATCAACTACACAGTCATCCGATTCTGACACACCTCACTTCACTTTTGATTTGGAGGTAGAATCCGAAAAACCCACAGAGTTACCACCAACCACCATTATAGCTGGAACACCATTTGATCCATTGTTTACAAGCACCATAGGAGAGACATCTACAGACCCTTCTGTGGTGGTGCCATCCATGGCAACTACCACCCCCCTGGGTATGCCCAACTTGGGTAACACTCCACATTTAGGAATGCCCAACACAGGGCCACCATGTGTCACGGGTATACCCAACATAGGGGTCACACCCCCTCTGGTTTCCACAAACCCTATCCCAGGAATCCCCACTGCTATTCCCAACCCAAGTGTAACCCATGTTGCACTTGGAGGCGCTGGCCCATACCAGACTACACCTATTGGAGGGCACATACCCTCCATACCTAACATACCTTTAGGCACTACTGGACCCCTACACCATACCACAATGGCTAGGCATGTCCCCGCTCCAGTTACCACACCTGCTAGCCTACCATACATGGCAAGTCTGAACCTGCAAAACTTAGCTAGGCTAACAAATGACCCCATCAGACATGATCCTGCATGGCCCCATATGCCCACTAAACTTCCCTCTGACATCCATAAGTTTGAGGGTAAGGCAGGGGAAGACCCCCAGAACCATATCATGTCCTTCCATTTATGGTGTTCCTCCAACTCCATAGTGGACGACTCAATCCTCCTTCGGCTCTTACAACGCACCTTCACTGGCTCTGCAGCCAAGTGGTATATCGAGCAGCCCCATGGGACGCATGCCACCTTTACCTCCCTTGCCTCGACCTTCCTCCAGTTTTTTCAGTTACCTGTCCGCTATGATGCGGGCGTTGAGATCCTACTGTCTTGCAGACAAACCACGGCCACCCACATCACTGACCACATTCATGAGTGGCGTCAACGCAGAAGCCTCTGCAAAATTAAATTAGACGACCGTATCTTTTTAGATTGGTTTCTAAAATCCGTCCTCCCTCTTATTGCGAAAGATGTGGCATCTGAAAGACCCCAGTCTGAAAAAGAGGCCATCCTCAAAGCCCAATAGTTTGATCTCATCTACGCCCAATCGAGTTATCTATACACAATCATACCTGACGCCCCACGAGGTGACTCTTCACGTGGTGACGCACCGGGGGCATCACATGCCGCTGATGGAATCATTGGCCAAATCACCCCGCAACCTAAACCTTTCAGCATGGTGAGCACCATGCCCGCCCCAGACCTCTCTAGGGCTACATCCAGTTCCGGAGCAACAACTTCTTATGCTCCAACAAACCAGACCCATCACATTCATGGACCCTCTTGTCCACAACATTGTTATGGGCAAACGCCATCAGCGTATGTACCTCCTACATACTATGCTCAACCTACTACACAGAAACCCATTCAGTTCTCACCACAACCGTTGCAGTACCCATAGCAAACTGCACCAGCTAATCTACCACATCCAATAGCTCAGGGGTACCAACAACCCCAACAGGAAACTGGACAACCTCCAGCTCCACCTGCATACTACCCACCGCAACCTGCTCCCGCACCTGCGGCTCCTCAGAATCCCCCCAATGCTCAAGGGCATGTGTACGCACAACAAAAACAGCCCCAATACCAAAATAACCAACGCAACCAGGGTGGGCAACCAAACCGCGGAAGAGGACGTAACCGTGGAAACAACCAAAACCATAACCAAGCTCCACAACCTACCCATCCTCCGCAAAACAATAACGCGGCGCCTGCTCACCAGAATCCTGATCGGCCACCTAAGCAAACCAAAAATGCTAATTTATGAACAAACCATCCTTGTTCCATTTGCGGTGTCTATGGCCACTATACCCACGCTTGCCCACATCTGGAGCGAGCTTGACAACTATGGACAGATGACGCCCATCGTCAAGGGCAGGCGGCTCCTCAGCCGCCACCCAACCCTCCACCACCTCAACAACAACCGTTGGTGCTACAAAACCCTTTTCCAGCACAAGGGGTGGTGAACACTCAACCGTTAGCCCCCCCACAGGGCAACGTGCAACCACAACAAATCACTTACGCCGCTCCTGATCAACCCATGTTTGATTCAGGCACTCACCACTTATTGATGATGTCCACGGCCGACGTCAATATCCAAACCCGACGGAACCAGTATGGTCCTACCTCCGAGGCTACCCCCGCCGATAAGGATACTAACACTAATCCCACCAATCAGACGTTACGGATACCACCTCTTCCACTCGATGGTGCCTCTAAAGCACCTCGTTTCCCTCTCCGTCGCATCAACAATAATCCCAACGCTCGGGCTACATCGAATTACAACATCGTAGACGACTTAGCCCAGTCTCCTGCAGCCATGTCTGCTTTAGAAGTTTTGAAAAACTGTCCTTCGCAACGCAAGACTTTACTCTCTGCCATTCGCGCCATTGACCCCAATGATTCACAGCTGATCGCATTCGATTCAGACCAGTCTGAACCACACTTGCCTTCCTCTTTAGCATTCCAAGTCTCCGTTTCTGTTCGGAATCTTGTTATCCATCGGTGCATTATCGATGAAGGGGCCTCCACATGCGTCATGTCTACATTCGTTTGGCAGAAGTTGGGATCCCCTACTCTTCAACAGTCCACCACTGCGTTGCGAGCCTATGACGGTCATTCGGCACAACCCCAGGGTCTCTTACCTAATGTCCCCATCCAGTTCGCGGGTAAAACCGTGCTCATTGACATTGAGGTCATCAATGCACAACTTGACTATAACCTTCTACTTGGCCGTAGTTACATGTATGCCATGCAGGCTGTTGCCTCATCCGTTTATCGTACCATGAAGTTCCCCCATGAGGGACGCGTGGTCAAGGTGGACCAACTCACCTATTACGATCCCAAGGCCCCCGCTGCACCTGAAAATGTTCTCCCCATGGTTGAACAACCTGTTTGCGATGCAAATACCTCATTCGTTTCCTCAGTCGGACCCGGACTGTACTCCGATGCGTCGATGACTTCTACATTCCAGGCCATACCACCACCGTCATCGGAGACCCATGTCGCTAACCTCTGCACTCTGTCACAACAACCCGATAACCAACCCTCCTTGTTTCCTAAACCACCATTGGTACCTAGTCACATTGGAGTTACACACATCCACACAATCCCCTTTCTATTGCCTCCCTCGGGCGTAGTAAGCGCTCCGGTTATGGCTACCCTCAGTCTCCCCGGGTTAACATTGGGATTAACCGTGTGGTATATTTCGCCTCCCGTTTCCCCACCGACACCAAATGTCATCCTGCAACTGGTGCAACCCATTGTCACTTCTACCCAACCACCTCCCGGTATCACGACTCCTTCGTCATCGACGAATCCCCCTCCATTCGTCAGGCCCACTGGGGGCAGAGGTCCACAACCATACACTGCGGTACCCCCACCCAAGGCAGTTAAACCTCCCCCCGTATTTCGTGCTCCTCCAAAATGCTCACTGTGTGATGAGTTAGGCCATCCAACCCATCAGTGTCCACAGTTACCTGCATTGCAGGAACACATGCAAATGTTGGACGACGACCCCAACATCCCGGTGGTCAAATTAGATCCAAACCCCATGCCTCACGATAAATCACTGCGTACCAACCACCCATGTGCGATATGCGGTATTTACGGCCACTACTCCCATCACTGTCCTGACATCCCAGATTACAGAGCAGCTCTCTACGAGATGAATAATTTGGACCTTGAGACGGCGCCCCCAACAATTGAGGAAATTCATCCCCCACCATCTTCCTCCTCAGAAGAAATTAACACCATTTACACGATTTCTACTGGATACCCCTCTGTCCGGTCGACCACTTCCATTGATCCCTTTGACACACAGGTTCAACCCTTTCAAATCGACCAGGAAACCACATGTCCACAACATGGGGGCAGGCCCAAAAACTTGCCTACTCATCATCATCGTGATTCTCGTCGAAGATACTGGGGGCATCCACCCCACAAAGGGAATCCCCCATCATCATATCATCACTTCAGTATGCCACCACAGCCCACAGCCTCATGGTATAAAACCCCGCCAGCAGTTGCTCAATGCCCTATTGATCTCTCTCTGAGACAACATCTGCACCACATTGACACCTCTGAGTTAGGGGGCATAATAGATTACCTCGACCCCGGGATATGGGGCATGATCAATCATTTTGAACCTTCCCCATCATCTCTATCTCAACACCTCAATGAGCCCGTCGTTCAAACCAACACATATGTGATCCACAATCACAAACCCCATGCACATAGCATGGGGGCAGGTCATTAACCCTGCTCACTTTTTCATATTCGTGATCTCAACCATTTTTGAGGTCACGTGTCACTTGTATATTTCAGTTGATTTGATACACCTAGTATTTTGCCCCCACGGGTCATCATTTCTCCCCACCACTACATCCTTCGCTTGGTGGGATCACCTTTATTTGTAGCCATTTTTTAAACCTAGTTCTTTCCTTTAACCATTTCGGAGTCCTTATGACCTCCGTTTTTCACACCATTTGGACTACCGGATTCATATTTCCTTGCCCGTGATGATGCTAGAGATCATTTCTCACTCTCACGCCTAGATTTTTCGGGCATTTTTTCCCATGCCCCCCTTGTCACCTCGGTTTGCGTGCCACATCGGCCGTTCTCCGTTTCCGACAATCCTTATATCACCGGATCCAGTTTTCCGCACTGATGACGATGTTTGAGACCTTTTCTCGCCCTCATCAATCCATTTTTGTTCGGTATAATTTTATCCCTTTTTCGGGCCGAGCAACCTCTTTTACGAAAAAGGAACTTAGGGAGTTTCTGTTAAGCTCTTTTCTGACTCCTAAAAACAATGAAAAGATTGCCGAGTAACCTTGCTTCCTTTCATGCTCGCTAAACGTATCCGAAAGGGCGTCTACCTGGTATAAGTTTACCCCTTTTCCGGACCTCGTAGACTAATTACGAAAAAGGTATACTCTAGTCACATCGGCTAGAAGAGTTCTCCATCCGCATCATTTTATGCTTTTTCGGGCCTTGGAGACTAAACTTACGAAAAAGAAACACCAATAGAGTCCACTTACCGCTTTCAGACTCTCTAAACAAGAAAGCAACCATGAGCATGAGCCGTCCTGGGCTCACAAAATCCACAGGACCGTACCATTTCAGAGCACACTTTTATCCCTTCTTGGAGCTCATTAAAACTACGAAGAAGGAATCAATGGTGCCTCTTGGCGCCACAACAGATCATGTCTACTCACATAGCAGCTTCCCCATTCTGGTCGCCTTTGTTCAGAGTATTCTGCAGTATGTCACTCTAAAACTCCCTTGAAAACTACCATCAGCATCACCCCCCCCCGGAGTCAGTACATACCCTTCAGTCCCTAAAAAAGCTATGATCCCTACACCTACAAGTCAGTTCCATCCGCTGCCAGGTCAACCATGTCATCATGCTCTGAACAAAGGAAGTTTGAGTCTACCCATTTTTGAGCCATTAATTTCCCGTTCCCACAAGTATGGTAGTCCTACCATCAGTACTACAACACTTCAGTTTTACACCTCGTGCTCCTATCAAGGAAACATCATTGCCTTGTTAGTTGCTGGTCTCCCTCTGTCGACGACAACCACATTTATTCCAGAGGATAGACCTAGAGGTCCCTGTGTCTTGGACTCGTCCCCATTTATGATGAGTACCTACGAATCATTTCGAGAAGAGTCCTCAGTGCCTCTCCAAATGGTTGTTTCTCACATGCTCGACTTCAAACACCTTGATCGCATCGTTGAGACTCGCACAGGGCATTCGTCCGCTCAGTTATTAGTCGAAGACCCCAGATACCACCTGACTCCTCCACATTTGAAGTCTACCTATGGATACAACCAGTTACATTTTTTCTATAGATATCCGGGTTGCGTATGGCGACAGTATTCAGATGTACCCCAGTTTTATACTCCCTCGAGTATACAGATACAAATACTTCCCAGATATGGCTCACAGTCATTAAGTTCATACAGATGTTGAACACCTTCAGTTTCAGCAGTTCAACAGTTATTCCAGTGTATCAGTTATTGAGATCAGCCATGATCATGACTATATCCCACAATAATGTCCCATCTGGACCATTATGATGTACCAGTATATTTCTTTACATATTAGATCCCCCTTCTTGGGACTAATTGTTTTGTATATGTCTTGATACGAGCATGGGAATGCCCGCCTCGTCCTTTATCAGAGATTATACCTCATTCATATTGAGGCCATGTAATATTTTTTGTTTTTGCAGCTTCCAAGGGTCGTGGCTCTAGTCTCCAACTGGTCTCTTCTCTCCCCTAAACCCCAGAAAAAAGGACAAAAGAACTATGATGTCTATCGGCCATACGATGAGCTCCTGCCCTCACACATCAGGGGGCAATCTGTTAACACCTAAAAAGTGCTCACTAGCTCATTCCCTTATTCAAATGACCCATTTGTCCACTTTTCCACCATCTGAGCCTCTGAAACCAACAAAAGGTCACCAAAAGACCTTAGTACACCCCTTTTTCCATTAAAAAAGATTATTTTTCCAAGAAAATCATAAAAAACCCTCAAAAAGGGTCCAAATTCCCAAAAATATTAAAAAGGGAATTAAAATATTATTTTTATTCAAAAAAAGGAAAAAGGAGGGAAAAGTACCTAAACCATGTTGGTCAATACCATTTGGTTTCCACAAAACCACAAATGGTATTTCCCACCACCAAAACCTATAAAAAGGTGGTAGGGGCTCCTCATTTCACATCCATCCATTATCTCATCCTTATGCTGCTGAAATCTCCCCTGAGCATTTTAGCCATTGCAAACCACATTGGAGAAGAGACCATTGGAGATTGGAGTTGCTCATCCTTGGAGCCATTCGACCTCACCATTAGAGGTATTGATTCCGCAAGCACTTGCTTGCCCCATTCTATCAATACAAATTTATTATTTCACATTGTCTTGTTCTTGATTTTAAATTATTTTTGTTATTTGCTTAATATCTTTGCTTAGATCCATGAATAGTCTTGTTTAATTAGTTTATTGTTATTTATTTCCATTGAAACTGCTGCTACTAGTTAGCAGGTGCCCATAGCACTAAGCCTGGTTGCAAAACCGAGCCAACAGAAGGTCTTCCTGAAATGAAGACCAAACATGAAGGTGTTTGCAAAGGATGTACAAAAGGTAAGAACATTAAGAAGGCTTTCCCAAGAAGTGAAAGCAAGGCCAAAGATATCTTGGAAATCATCCACTCAGATGTATGTGGTCCTATGCCATCCAGTTCTCTTAGTGGGTATGTTTACTATGTCTCATTTATTGATGACTTCTCCAGGAAGACTTGGGTATACTTCTTGAGGAACAAAGATGAGGTGTTTGATAAGTTCAAGGAATTCAAAACCTTGATGGAGAATCAAACTGACAAGAAGATCAAAACATTCAGATCCGACAATGGTGGAGAATTCACCTCAGGTGACTTCAAGAAGCTTTGTAGTGATTTAGGGATTAAGAGGGAGTTGACTACTCCTTATAATCCTCAACAGAATGGAGTTGTAGAAAGAAAGAACAGAACAATCATGGAAGTAGCAAGGGCAATGCTGCATGACCAGGATCTACCTATGCATCTATGGGAAGAAGAAGCTAGAACAACTGTATATGTGCAGAACAGAACACCCCACAAGATATTGGATAACAAGACACCCAAAGAGGTATTTTCTGGTAAGAAACCTGAAGACAGCCATCTCAGAATATTTGGTTGTCCAATATACACTCATGTCCCAAAGGAAAAGAGGACTAAACTAAATCCTTCAGGAAAGAAGGGTATCTTTGTGGGTTACAGTGAAAGCTTGAAGGCTTACAGAATATACTTTCCAGGGTTCAAGAAGATTGATGTCAGCAGGGATGTAACATTTGATGAAAACTCAGCATTCATCAAATCAAGGAAGGCACCTATCGAAGTTTATGAAGAACCTAAGGAAACCAGATTTCAAGACACTACCATGACTGAAGTAGTTCCAGAAGTTGTTCGTGAGTTTGAAGATCCACAAGAACCTATAGATCCACCATATGAGGATAACTCTCACAAGAGGAAACCTGCATGGGCTAGAGATCTCATTCAAGATGCAAAAATATTTGGCATTCTAGAAGAAGAACACAGAGCAAAGAAGAGAACCAAATCACATACCAGCTATGTTGCTTTACTCTGTGCCATTATGAACAAAGAGCCTTCCAGTTATGAAGAAGCAGTGGAAAAGAAAGAATGGAAGGATGCCATGGTTGAGGAATACCAATCAATAATGAAGAATGATGTTTGGGATGTTGTACCAAGACCTAAAGAGAAGTCTGTTGTGACTTCTAAATGGATCTACAAAATCAAGCATGCTACAAATGGCAGTGTAGAGAAATACAAGGCAAGATTCGTAGCTCGTGGATTCTCTCAGAAAGAGGGAATAAATTATGAAGAAACTTTTGCACCGGTAGCCAGGTATACTTCCATCAGAACAGTACTTGCCCTAGCTGCAATAATGAAATGGAAAATACACCAGATGGATGTCAAGACTACTTTCTTGAATGGTGTAGTTGAAGAGGAAGTATATGTGGAGCAGCCACTCGGTTTTGAAATACATGACAGGGAGTCATATGTGTGCAGACTGAAGAAATCCTTGTATGGCTTGAAACAAGCTCCTAGAACGTGGTATGGTAGGATGGACAGTTTCCTTTCTAGTTTGGGCTTTACCAAGATTAAAGTAGATTCCAACCTTTATTACAAGGTTGAGGAAAGGAATCCTGTGATTCTACTTCTGTATGTGGATGACTTATTTGTAACAGGAGATGACAGATTGATTGCAGATACGAAGAGGAAGCTTGTTCTGAGTTCGATATGAAAGATTTGGGAATGATGCATTATTTCCTAGGTATGGAGGTGTGGCAGAGTACAGGTGCGATCTTCCTTGGTCAAAGGAAGTACACAATAGATATCCTGAAGAGATTCAGGATGATGGATTGCAAGGCCATGGCCACACCTATGGCATCGAATCTGAAGCTTCTATGTGATGATTCATATGAGCTGGTTGATGTCTCTATGTATCGTCAGATGATTGGATCATTTTTATGTATGTATGTATGCATCATGTTGGATGCTAGATATGATCACTTGGATCACTTATATATGTATGTACGCATCATGTTGGATGCTGGATATGATCAGCTGGATCATTTATATGTATGTACGGATCATGTTGGATGCTGGATATGATCAGTTGGATAATTTATATGTATGTATGCATCCTGTTGGATGCTTGGACCATGTATCTGTATATGTATCAGGTGTATACATTGTATGATTAGGTGGATCATGTATGGTGATATGTATCATGTATTTGTATCAGGTGGATACATTATATGATCAGGTGGATCATGTATGATGATATGTATCAAGTACATACTTGGTATGCATCAGGTAGATGCATTGGATGATCACGATGATCATGGATGACGAGCTTCAGGATGTTGCTCTATATGACATGCAGCAGGATGTTGCAGTGATGATGATCAGGATGATCATGTGTACATCAGGATGATGTACGGTGAGTATCAGGTTGATACTCTATGGCCGTGGATCAGGATGTCTAGATGAGCATATAATTTGGCCCTGGGATATTTGCAGATAGTCTTTCGAGGTTTTTCCTATGGCATATAATTTGGCCTTGGGATATCTGGCAAATTCACTTTCGAGGTTTTGCTCTAGGAGGACATATAATTTGGCCCTGGGAGATCTGCAGATAGTCTTTCGAGGTTTTGCCTATGGCATATAATCTGGCCTTGTGAGATCCGATAGATTGGGTTGTGTGCCTGTAATAAGTCCTGGGATGCTCTTGCGAGGTTTTTCCATGACCACATATAATCTGTCCCTGGGAGATCCTCTAGGTATAGCTGTGTGCTCATAACAACATGGGATGCTCTTGTGAGATTTTGTGGTGACCACATATAATCTGTCCCTAGGAGATCCTATAGGTAGAGTTGTGTGCTTGTAAACAGACTGGGATTCTCTTGCGAGGTTTTGTGGTGAGGTCACATATAATATGGCCCTGGGAGATCCTATAGGTAGAGCCAGGTGCTCATACCATCCTGGGATGCTCTTTCGAGGTTTTGTGACGCACGTAATAAGTCCTGAGGATTCCACAGTATGGCCAGTGATGACGAAGACCTGCAGGTGGTGGG
This sequence comes from Larix kaempferi, assembly GCA_027924585.1. Classification (NCBI taxonomy): domain Eukaryota; kingdom Viridiplantae; phylum Streptophyta; class Pinopsida; order Pinales; family Pinaceae; genus Larix; species Larix kaempferi. The sequence continues at coordinate 12,259,956 of BSBM01000055.1, read as the reverse complement.
ACTACATCCAGTATGAAAAAGGACTGGCTCTGTAGAACTTCCTATGATGAGTAGAGTCAGAGATTGGTTGAGATAGTAGCAGCAGTGACGATGACGATGACGATGCATCGATGACGGTGATCCCGAGAAGAAGAATTTTCTAGCAGAGCTGTGTCGAGAAATACCTTCCTAGTTAAGAGGGAGTGTTGATGTATATGTAACTTCAGAATGTATTTCATCTATGTATTTCATATATATTTATTGTACCCTTATTAGAGATGTGTTATTCCTCTATAAGGAAGTGTCGTCATGTGGATTGACAAGTGTCGCAAGTGTGTGTACTTGCCGATGGGTTATTAGACCACCATGTGTGGGGTCGGCCCTGAAATATATATATTGTAATGTGGATATACCTAGCTAGACAAGTCGGCCCCATAAGGTCACTGGGAAAACAGGTTAGTATAAATAGAGATCAGGTGATCTCTATTTAGATCATTTGGAAAAGTATATCTCTCTCACTCAGAAAGTGGCGCACTAGTGAGGAGGAGGATCATCCACTACTAGGAGACTATCTCAGTGTATTTTGGTTGTACTTTGGTTGAGCCATTTCTCTCTCTATCTCCGAGGAAGTTGTGGGGTTTTTCACCTAAGGGTTTTCCCCACAGAAACTCTGTGTCTCTTGTCTCTCATGCTTTTGATTTTTGTGATGCTTATTGTGATTGTCATGCATTGATATACTGTATATGTTATTCTCTCAGTGAAGATCCTAGAGTATTGTGAATTAATGCTCAAAATTTAACAGAAGAGGAACTTGAATGGTCTCTTGATGAAGGTTATGCATTTTTTAAAGAAGATCATGATTCCTCGACATTGGAACCAATCGATGACAAAGGTTTCACACTTTTGAAGGAGTTGCATGATACTACCCATATGGATCCTTCCCATGATGAAAATTCTGCATTTTTTGATCATTTGGGTGAGTTAGTTCATTCTCCTACATCCTACAATTCCATGTTTTTCAGCATTAGTCTCAATGAAGTATGGGTGAAAGGGTTCTTTTTTATGGTGCCACATGAGGAGTATGGAATTCCTAGATTTACCCTTTATCATGACATGGTTGGAGCACATTCTTATTCACATTTGTAGCAGCATCATTTGTCAGTTTATGATGATGCACATCTACATGGATGCACCTATGATATGCATTTGAGTCTCTTGAAGACTCATGGTGTTTTTTGCTCAACACTTGGTTCATTTGATGTTGGAGGAACTGTTAAATTTTCAAAATTTACTTCAACTTGATCTAGGATCTTAACTGAGAGAACATGTATAGCAAATCTACAGCATATCAATCATGGACACAATAATGCAAGCACACAAGAGACACAAAGTTTACTTGGGGAAAACCATAAAGGTGAAAAACCATAATAACTTCCTCAGAGATAGATAGAGCAATGATATAGCCAGAATACAAGAGATAGTCTTCTCCTAGCAGCAGGCCCCCTCCTCCACAAGTGCACCACTCTCCAAAGTGTGAGTGAGAGAATAGAATGTGTAAAATGAGAGAAACACACTCTCTATTTAGACACTAACTTGACTTGACCTTTACTCAACTAGGTCGACCTCAACTTAACCACTTAACATAATGCTGACTGGGCCGACCCCCACTAGGGTGGTCTAATAACCCTTTGACCCACATGGCCGACCCCCAATAGGGTGGTCTAATAACCCTTTGACCCACATGACTTATACAGGGCCGACCCCAACAAGGTGGTCTAATAACCCATCAAGTATAAGTTACGACACTTACAATATAAATGACGACACTTCCGTATAGAGGAATAATAACATCTCTATAGGAATACAATATACATATATGTGAAATACATTCCGAAGTTACATATACATCAACACTCCCTCTTAACTAGGAAGGTATTTCTTGACACAGGTCTTCTAGCACAAGTCATCTTCTCTGGATCATTGTCACTGGATAATCGTTATTGAGTCATCATCATCGTCACGACTGCTACTATCTCAACCAATCTCTGAATCTACTCGTCATAGGAAGTTCTACAGAGCCAGTCCTTTTCCATACTAGATGTAGGCCCACCACCTGCAGGTCTTCATCATCTCTGTGAATGGTCTGATAGAGGTGGCCTCTCAGGACTAATTTTATGTGTGGATGCAATACCAGAAAGAGTATCCCAGGAACATTTATGTGCCTAAGCACGATCGACAAGATATTCTAGGACTGATTACATGCAGCTCCTCCACAATACCTTTAAAGAGCATCCCAGGAACATTTATGTGCCGCAGCACAACTAGCAAGATCTCTAAAGAGCATCCCAGGACTTATTACAAGCACACAGCTCAACCTCTCAGATGTCCAAGACTGATTACATGTGGATAGACAAAACCTTTAACGAGCATCCCAGGAACATTTATGTGTCGCAGCATGACCGACAAGATCTCTAAAGAGCATCCCAGGACTAATTATGAGCACACAGCTCAACCTCTTGGATCTCCAGGACTGATTACATGTCTTCGTAGTAATACCTCATCCCAGGACTGATTACGAGCACACAACTCAACCTATCAGATATCTAAGGACTGATTACATACTACATAGCAATACCGAAAAGCATATCCCAGGAACATTTATTTGCCACAGCACGACTGGAAATATCTTCAAGGACTGATTACATGTTATTTGCACAACCTGCCACATATCATCTCTGACCTCCAAGTATCAACCTGATACTCATGATCTAATGGATCATCATCGCATAAAGCATCATCCTGATGCTCATGATCACACTGATCATCATCACTGTACCATCCTGATACATATCATCTGGAGCAACATCCTAAAGCTGATCATCATGATCATCCTGATCATACAATGCATCCACCTAATGCATACCAAGTATCTACCTGATACATATCATCATACATGATCCACCTGATCATATAGTGTATCCACCTGATACAAATACAAATACATGATCCACCTGATCATACGGTGTATCCACCTGATACAAATACAAATACATGATCCACTTGATCATACCTGATACATATCAACATACATGATCTTCCTGATCATACAATGTATCCACCTGATACATATACAAATACATGGTTCAAGCATCCAACATGATGCATATACAAAATACAAACAAATGATCCAACTGATCATATCCAGCATCCAACCTGATGCGTACATACATATACATATAAATGATCCAACTGATCATATCCAACATCATCCTCTTCAGATCATCTCATCGTCCACGAAGCACATCCCAGATGCACATCATCCAACACTTACACCACCGACATGGGAGAACACATCTACCACAATGTGAGAATGGCTCAACAATTACATCACGACCATGGGAGAACACATCAACCATGTCAGAAAAGCTATTAAATTTTGAGCATTAATTCACAATAACCTAGGATCTTCTCTAAGAGAATAACATATACAGTATATCAATGCATAACAATCACAATAAGCATGAAAAGCATCACAAGAATCAAAAGCATGAGAGACAAGATACATAGAGTTTCCGTGGGGAAAACCATATGGTTAAAAACCCCACAACTTCCTCAGAGATAGAGAGAGCAATGGCTCAGCCAAAGTACAACCAAAATACACTTGAGATAGTCTCCTAGAAGCAGATGATCCTCCTCCTCACTAGTGCGCCACTTTCTAAGTGAGAGAGAGATGACTTTTCAAATGATCTAAATATAGATCTCCTGATCTCTATTTATACTAACTTGTTTTCCCAGTGACCTTATGGGGCCGACTTGTCTAGCTAGGTACATCCACAATATAATATATATTTTAGGGACGACCCCACACTTGGTGGTCTAATAACCCATCGGCAAGTACACACACTTGCGACACTTGTCAATCCACATGACGACACTTCCTTATAGAGGAATAACACATCTCTAATAAGGGTATAATAAATATATATGAAATACATAGATGAAATACATTCCAAAGTTACATATACATAAACACTCCCTCTTAACTAGGAAGGTATTTCTCGACACAGATCTACTAGACAAGTCTTCTTCTCGGGATCATCGTCATCATCATCGTCACTACTGCTGCTATCTCAACCAATCTCTAACTTTACTCATCATAGGAAGTTCTACAGAGCCATTTCTTTTTCATACTGGATGTAGGCCCACCACCTATAGGTATTCATCATCACTGGCCATACTATGGAAATCTCAGGACTTATTACGTGCATCACAAATCCTTAAAAGAGTCTCTTGACTAGCAAGAACCCTAAAGAGCATCTGAGGCCTTTTTCATCCTGTCCAGATCTCCAAGACTTATTACATGTGACCCCACCACAAAACCTCGAAAGAGAATCCCAGGACTGATTACGAGCACAAGGCTCAACCTACCGGATCTCCCAGGGCACAAATTACATGTGGTCACCACAAAACCTTGAAAGAGCATCCTAGGACTGATTACGAGCATAAGGCTCAACCTATCGGATCTCCCAGGGCACAAATTACATGTGGTCATGGCAAAACCTCGAAATGGCATCCAAGGACTGATTACAAGCACACGGCTCAGCCTATCGGATCTCCCAGGGCACAAATTACATGCCATAGGACAAAACCTTGAAAGAGCATCTGCCAGATATCCCAGGGCACAAATTACATGCCGTTGGCAAAACCTCGAAAGACTATCTGCAGATCTCCCAGGGCACAAATTATATGTCCTCCCAAGCAAAACCTCGAAAGAGCATTTTCCAGATATTCCAGGGTACAAATTACATGCCATAGGCAAAACCTCGAAAGACTATATGCAAATCTCCCAGGGCACATATTACATGCTTATCTGCACATCCTGTTCCACGGCCATAGAGTATCAACCTAATACTCACCATACATCATCCTGATGTACACATGATCATCCTGATCATCATCACTGCAACATCCTGCTACATGTCATCTGGAGCAACATCCTGAAGCTCGTCATCCATGACCCTCCAGATCATACAATGCATCTACCTGATGCATACCAAGTATCTACCTGATACAAATACAAATACATGATACATATCACCATACATGATCCACCTGATCATACAATGTATCCACTTGATACATATACAGATACATGGTCCAAGCATCCAACATGATGCGTACATACATATAAATGATCCAGCTGATCATATCCAGCATCCAACATGATGCATACATATACATATAAATGATCCAACTGATCATATCCAACATCCAACATGATGAATACATACATACATATAAAAATGATCCAACGCTTACATCCACAGCCATGTGAAGGATCCTCCTTCCAACATGCTTGGAATGGCTTCAGCAAATGTGTCCATGACTTCTTCCTCGAAGTGTCATCAATCCGAAGAACACCAAGCCTCTCTCTAAAGTACTCGAACTTCACCATGGCTAGTGGCTTCGTCAGCATATATGCAATCTGCTCGTCTGTCGCAACATACAGGAGCTTCACAGCTCCTCTCTGCACCATATCCCCGATATAGTGATATTTGATCTCTATGTGTTTCGACCTGTCATGAAACACTGGGTTCTCAGACAGCTTCACACAACTCTAGTTATCACATAAGATACCAGTAGCATCCAACGGGAGATCAAATAATTCAGAAAATAGCTTCTGTAGTCATACTGCCTCACAACTAGCTGAACAGGATGCAACATACTCTTCCTCAGTTGTACTCAGTGCTACACAGGACTGCTTCCTGCTAAAGCAAGAGATCACACCTGATCCCATACTGAAGCAGCACCCAGATGTGCTCTTCCTATTTGCAGCACTGCCAGCCCAATCTGAATCAACATAACCCTACAGGTTAAAATTTTGATTCACTTCATACTTGAGCCCATAATCCACCGTACCCTTCAGGTACCTTAGAACATGCTTGACAGCAACAAGATGAACACTCCTCGAGTCTGTCAGGAACTGACTCAATGTGCTCACCGCAAAGCAAATATCTGGTCTCGTGTTCATTAGGTACATCAAGGACCCAATCATCTGATGATACATAGAGACATCAACCGGCTCAGATGAAGCATCACATAGAAGCTTCAGATTCGATGCCCTAGGTGTGGATATGGCCTTGTAATCCATCATCCCGAATCTCTTTAGGATATCTACTGTGTAGTTCCCTTGACCAAGGAAGATCCCACCTGTACTCTGCCACACCTCCATAGCTAGGAAATAATGCAACATTCCCAAATCTTTCATATCGAACTCGGTAGCAAGCTTTCTCTTAGTATCACACCAATTTCTGTGAGCTTGCTATAAGCCATACAAGGCTTTCTTCAATCTACACACATGTGACTCCCTGTTAGGTCTTGGGATTGCATCCCAAACATCATCTTCATGATCGACGGATCATGGCATTCCATTTCTTCATCCCAGATCCTGGGAACTTCAATATCTTCAATAGATATCTTTGTTGCTGGAACAAATGTTGTAGTCCTTCTTTTGTAGGTGAAGATATATGGTCTTTCCTAGAAAAAAAGTTAAATTGTATGATTAGAAACATTTCATAATTTTCAGAACAAATTCTTTACACATAAAGAAATATGTCATGCAGTCATGCAGTTATCTTAGCCAATGCTTCAATACAACATTTATCCATGTTCCACAACTTTCTAGATGCCTTCCAGTCTCTACCAGAACATTGTTAAGAGTTTGCACTACTCCCAACATGTCAGCAAAGAGGTTTCATTCTAGATAAGTAGCACTGGAATGTTGTACAGTGCCATAGGCCACTTAAACATCACATGCATATTAGTAGTATCCTGTTCATTAATGCAATCATTCAAATATTCACAATACATCTCCTAAGCATAATATTATTTAAACAAAAATAGGCAAGACATGATAATTGAAATACTTATCTTTGTTTGTTTGTTGGGTGGACTCCCTTTGAGTCTTTGCTTCCTGGAAAGAGTTGCTGAAGTAGCTTCTTCTACACCTTTATGTTGTGGAATGTAGGAAGATGTTCAACTCCCTCTGATAATCTGCATCCTTGCAGGAGCTGTTGGAGTGTGCTTCCTCTTGATCTTTGCTTCCTGGATTACCTGTCCTTGAACTTATATTCATCCTTGCTGGCATCAATCTTCTTGAACCTTGGAAAGTATAATCTGTAAGCCGTCGAGCTTTCACTATAACTCAGAAAGATACCCTTCTTTCCTGAAGAATCTAGTTTGGTCCTCTTTTCCTTTGGGACATGAGTGTATACTGGACAACCAAATATTCTGACATGGCTGACTTCAGGTTTCTTAGTAGAAAATACCTCTTCTGGTGTCTTATTGTCCAATATCTTGTGGGGTGTTCTATTCTGCACATATACAGCTGTTCTAGTTGCTTTTGCCCATAGATGTATAGGTAGATCCTGGTCATGCACAATTGCCCTTGCTGCTTCCATGATTGTTCTGTTCTTCCTTTCTGCAACTCCATTCTATTGAGGATTATAAGGAGCAGTCAACTCCCTCTTAATCCCCGATTCACTACAAAGCTTCTTGAAGTCACTTGAGGTGAATTCTCTACCATTGTCGGATCTGAATGTTTGGATCTTCTTATCAGTTTGATTCTCCAACAAGGTTTTGAATTCCTTGAATTTATCAAACACCTCATCTTTGCTCTTCAAGAAGTATACCCAAGTCTTCCTGGAGAAGTCATCAATAAATGAGACATAGTAAACATACCCACTCAGAGAGCTGGATGACATAGGACCACATACATTTTAGTGGATGATTTCCAGGATGTCTTTTGCCTTGCTTTCACTACTTGGGAAATCCTTCTTAATGTTCTTACCTTTTGCACATCCTTTCCAAACACCTTCATGTTTGGTCTTGATCTCAGGATGACCCTCTACAGGCTTGCTTGCAATTGGAAGTGCTCTATAGTGCATATGAGCAAGTCTTCTATGCCAAAGTTCACTTGGCTCCATGGATTCATGTACCATGGCATGTTCAGCTTGTCCCTTCAATTTATACAAACCTCCCTCTTGCTCTAGAATCACTACTGCATCATCTATGTTCTTTCCCTTTGGCCACATTAGGACTTGGCCATCCACAAATTCAACCCTCATACCTTTTGCATCCAATGCAAAGATGGAGAGTATGTTCTTCTTGAGCCCAGGTACATAAAGGACTTCTTTCATCTTCAAAGATTTTCTAGAATCTAGGTTGTAGGAGGCTTGACCACTTCCTTTGATTGGGTATTGATAATCATCCCCAAGTTTCACCTTATCGGGTGATTCATGTTTAGATAGATTCACAAAAGATTCCTTAAACCCAGTCATGTGTTTGGAAGCCCCACCATCAATCAACCAATCATTACAACCATGGGAGATAGTACCTATGAGAGCAGAAATTAGAACATATTCTTCTTCACTTGATGAGTCATCATCACTATCACTGTTTTCCCTAGCCTGCTTCTTTGGGGGTTCATCATCTTCGGCAGCATGAGTATGATATGTTCTTTTGTTATTCTTCTTCTTCTTATTGAATTTGTTGTTGTTGTCTTTATTCTTCTTGGGACAATCTGAAGCAAAGTGTCCCTTCTCATTGCAATTGAAGCATCTGAGATCTTTATTATCTTTATGATAATGGTGATGTGAGAATATCCTGTTATGACATGATTCCTTCTTGGACTTGCCTTTCCTGGCATGTGTTGTGAGAGCTTGATCTTCATTTCCCATCTTTTCTTCTCGGGCCACAAGCCTAGCTTCTTCTTGAGAGCATTCTTCCCGCAATCCGTTGAAGGAGATCAACTTCTTTCTTGCACAAATTCCTTGAATAAAGGAATCCCATGACCTGGGTAGGCCATTTAGAGTGGTCATCACCACTTCCCCATTCTCCACCATTTCATCCACTGCTTCTAGTTGTTCCTTGATCTGGGAGACCCTTGAAAAATAAGATTGAATGGTTTCTCCATTCTGAAACTTTACTCCTTTCAATTGGCTCTACAAGGTCATCTTCAGATTTATGTTCTTCCCTTCAAATAGCTTGGTCAAAGAGTCAAACATCTCCTTGGGTGTCTTTAGAGAAGACACATGGGGTATGAGATGGTCTTTGATAGAATCAACAATGATTCTCTTTTCCTTGACCAAGTTTTTCTTATGCAATACCTTAAACTCTTCATCCTCTGGGATAGGGATGTCTTGTTTTACATATGAGTCCAACTCATTCTCTTCCAGGATTAACCCAATCCTATACTTCAAGCTTATCCTCAAGCTTGGTGTGGTGAGACATCTTAAGGAGTACCTCAAATGGAAATAGAAAATATTTAGGTCTTACCACTTGAAATGTTGAAAACTAGATCTCGTCCCAGATTAGGGTTTGTCGGAAAAAGCCCTAAAAATTCAAAATGTGAATTTCAATTTTCTGAAAGGATAGAAAGATGCGCCTTGATGAGCTGATCAACCTGGTGTATTCATAATTTGAGATCAGCAAAGCTTTACCCTTCAGATTTGCCTTTTTGTCCTCACGGGTTCACTAAGGAGAGCCCTGAACTAGGGTTTGAGTTTTTCGGAGATCTACCCAGCCAAAAACCTCGATCCAAAGCTCTAAAACTCGATTGTTGCAAGGAGCTTCCAGCTATGTCTTCAGATTTCTGAAATTCCTATTTTTGTGGAAACCCTAATGTTTAGGGCCAAATCTGAAAATGCTCAAAATTGAATTCTGATTGGACAGATAGATTCTCCTTGATGGGTAGAGTCAATCTACTATATTGCTTTTCCAAAATCTGTCGAGAGAAACCCAATAAACAAGAAACTCAAGTTTTTGTCACTGCAAAATGTCTTCTTCTCAGGTTAGCTCTGATACCCTGTTAAATTTTGAGCATTAATTCACAATACTCTAGGATCTTCTCTAAGAGAATAACATATACAGTATATCAATGCATAACAATCACAATAATCATGACAAGCATCATAAGAATACAAAGCATGAGAGACAAGAGACACAGAGTTTCCGTGGGGAAAACACTAAGGTGAAAAACCCCACAACTTTCTCAGAGATAGAGAGAGCAATGGCTCAACCAAAGTACAACCAAAATACACTTGAGATAGTCTCCTAGAAGCAGATGATCCTCCTCCTCACTAGTGCGCCACTTTCTAAGTGAGAGAGAGATGACTTTCCGAATGATCTAAATAGAGATCTCCTGATCTCTATTTATACTAACCTGTTTTCCCAGTGACCTTATGGGGCTGACTTGTCTAGCTAGGTACATCCACAATATAATATATATTTCAGGGCCGATGATCCAGATTTATGTGGGAACGAAACAAAAGATAGCATATACAGAATCATATACATAGATATATTGCAAATAACACAGTGATACAGTAAACACATATTCTATTAAATAGCGGAAATAGAACAGACTGTAAAATACAATAGCTAGAATGGTGGTAGCTATCTCTGAGAAGAGATGTGGCCGCTATGCTCATTCGTGCCAAGATGATTACAAAGAGAGGCCGAAAGGGCCTATTTATCATAAGCATGAGGGAAAGAATCCCAATCATCCAAAAACCTAACCCTAGAAGATGAACCGTCATAAAGTTTGCGGCCCCAAGGTGGTTAGTTGAACAGTCAACTTCCCGGGGTCATAACTTTTGCATATGATCTCCGTTTAGGGCGCTCGCTAGCCCGTTGGAAAGGTCTAACCGAGATTTACAACTTTCAATTGGGACCAAGTGCATGCCATTGGCAGCCATTTGGTCCCCCAAATCGCCAAAAAATGTCGTTTAGGGCCTCAAAATGGCTCCGGAAGTTCAGGACCCAAAAAATTGCTAAAAATAGTAATCTACCAAAATTGCCAAAAGACTGTTTTGAGCTAGTTGGAAGAGGTGGGCCGCCACCGATATCCACCTGGATCAATCCTCCCTCCTTAGGAAGCAATGGTGTCCATTGCGTTAAATCCCCTATCATATGTCAAGCTGTGTGTCGAATTGAGCTCTTGGTGCGACATTTGCTGAAGTGGAAAGGTTGCCTTACTTTGACATCTTCAGAGGGTTGTAATTGTTGTTGATGGATGCGCTGGAGCTGTTCAACAGTTTTGGTTGTTGTGGTATCCTTGGTATGCACCGGTGTGGATGGTTTCTTTTTGGAGGAGCACCTTGAATGTGTGGCCCTGCACTGTAGAGGTTCCCGAATAGGCGATGCTGCACTAACTTTGTGTTTTTCTTGTTTCTGCTGAGTAGAAGGATACTCTGCAGAGGTTGTGGATGTCTCCGCGATCTGATGTTGACCTTTAGTGGCAATTGCGAATAGGGAAAATTTCCCAGTGTGGGAGATTATCTTCCTTCCCTGCTCGTTTGGGGTAGGTGCAACTATCTCTGGTATCCGATAGAGTTGTCCTCCCAAAGTGACAATGACACTGCGAGGTCGGGATTCATATACAGCATGACGCTTCCACATATATGGCTGTCCTAAGAGAACATCACATACTTCAAGTGGGGCCACATCACATAATACCTCATCTTTGAAGGGCTTGATGCCATATGGTAGGCGACATTGGTGACTGACACGGATCCTTCGTCCTTGGCTTAGCCATCCAATGGTGTATGGTTGTGGGTGTGGCGTTATTGGTAGCTCCAATCTCTTGATGACTTCTTCTGAGATCAGGTTCTTCTGGCTGCCGCTGTCCACAACAAAGTGTAGGGGAATTCCCTTCACCCACATCTATGAGTGGAAAAGGCGCTCCTCTGCCTCCGACTCTTCAGGCTCCTCTGGCTAAATCTGTGTGGTGGCAACAACGGCACTGGGTTCTGCATCAATGATCTGCTTCCCCTTTCGCGCGGCTGTGAAATTAGGTTCCGAGTCAGAATCGGAACTGGGATCTGATTCTGAAGCTTTGATCTCAGCCACCAATGACTGTTTTGAGCGACAATCATCAGTGTTGTGCCAGGGACTTTTGTGGAACTCGCACCACTTCCCGGTGTCCTTCTTTGTCTTTTCTTTACCCTTCTTCGCCTGTGGTTGGGACTAGTTGTCCTTTTCTTGCCCCGTGTTCTACGAGCCAGAGTTTCCCTTGCCCTGCTTCTAGGCAGGTCCAAAGTCACGCTTGTTCTTTTGCTAAAATTTTTGCTCAATTTTGACAGCATATCGATAGGTGGATCCGAGTGAAGAGATTTCCAGGAAATCCATCTCTGTTCGGATGTACCGGTGTAGGCCACTGCGATATTTCAGTACTAGGTGCTGCTCGGAGTCCTTGATACCTAGCTTTGTGTGCAAGGTATGAAATTTGTTGGTGTACTCCGACACTGTTTGGTCCCTCTCTTGACGCAGAATGGTCCATTTTGTGTACTAGTCATCATAGTTTCCAACAGGGTAATATTGTTCCTTGAAGGCATCTATAAAAGAGGCCCAAGTGGGATTGGAATATTCAAACAATCCAGACTCGTCTGATGAGTTTTGCTCACAATAAGTTTCCCACCAATTTTTGACATGGGGGACGGCCTTAAGGAGCGCAAAGATGATCTTTTCCCTGTCGGAAAATTGGTGGACAGAGAAATACCCTTCTAGTAGATTCAACCATTTATCTAGGGCATCGACATCGATTTGGCCTTCAAATAAAGGGATATCAAAATTAACTTGTACCTTGAAGGGAGTCGTATCTCCGAAATGGCTGCTCGTTGAGGGTGCATTTGCCGCTGTTGGCATGCGTTGAAGGATCTGGGCGAAATTATCCATCATCTCGTTCCTCTGTCGCGCGAGGGCTTCCTCAAGCAATAACTTGATAGGATCTACTGCTCTGTCGTCTCTCTTTTCTTCCGCCATGGGAGGCCGTTTGGGGCGGCGAGAGTGGTCTTCCCCAAGTGAAACTAGTTCGAGACTCAACTCTTTGTATCCTGACCTCGTCGGGGACATGCACCGAGAAACAATCAAAGAGAAGACCGCTCTGATACCACTGATCCGGATTTATGTGGGAACGAAACAAAAGATAGCATATACAGAATCATATACAGAGATATATTGCAAATAACATAGTGATACAGTAAACACATATTCTATTAAATAGCGGAAATAGAACAGACTGTAAAATACAATAGCTAGAATGGTGGTAGCTATCTCTGAGAAGAGATGTGGCCGCTATGCTCATTCGTTCCAAGATGATTACAAAGAGAGGCTGAAAGGGCCTATTTATCATAAGCATGAGGGAAAGAATCCCAATCATCCAAAAACCTAACCCTAGAAGATGAACCGTCATAAAGTTTGCGGCCCCAAGGTGGTTAGTTGAACAGTCAACTTCCCGGGGTCATAACTTTTGCATACGATCTCCGTTTAGGGCGCTCGCTAGCCCGTTGGAAAGGTCTAACCGAGATTTACAACTTTCTATTGGGCCCAAATGTATGCCATTCGCAACCATTTGGTCCACCAAATCGCCAAAAAATGTCATTTAGGGCCTCAAAATGGCTCCGGAAGTTCAGGACCCGAAAAATTGCTAAAAATAGTAATCTACCAAAATTGCCAGAAGACTGTTTTGAGCCAGTTGGAAGAGGTGGGCCGCCACCGATATCCACCTGGATCAGCCGACCCCACACATGGTGGTCTAATAACCCATCGGCAAGTACACACACTTGCGACACTTGTCAATCCACATGACGACACTTCCTTATAGAGGAATAACACATCTCTAATAAGGGTACAATAAATATATATGAAATACATAGATGAAATACATTCCAAAGTTACATATACATCAACAAAATCTCATGTGCATCTACATCTTCTGGACTCATCGCTTCCTTTTGGAAGGAACCTTGATCTGAAGTGCACCAAGCCTCTCTCTGAAGTACTCAAACTACACTCTGGCCAACGTCTTGGTCAATACATCTACATCCTACTCATCCATCGCAACATACTCTGCTTTAGCTATACTCAGTGCTACATAGGACTGCTTCCTACTAAACCAAGAGATCACACCTGATCCCATACTGAAGTAGCACCCAGGAGTGCTCTTCTTATCTGCAACACTGCCTGCCAAGTCTGAATCAACATAACCTTGCGGATTAAAATTCTGATTCGCGTCATACTTGATCCCATAGTCAACCATACCCTTCAGGTACCTTAGAATATGATTTACAGCAACCAAGTGAACACTCCTCGGATCTCTCGGGAACTGGCTCAATGTGTTCACCACAAAGCAAATATCTGGTCTCGTGTTCATCAGGTACATCAAGGACCAAATCATCTGACGATACACAGTGACATCAACCTGATCAGATGAAGGATCACACAGAAGCTTCAGGTTCGTTGCCATAGGTGTGGCCATGGCCTTGCAGTCCATCATCCCGAACCTCTTCAGGATCTCTACTGCATACTTCCCTTGTCCAAGGAAGATTCCATCTACACTCTGCCACACCTCCATATCTAGAAAGTGGTGCATCATACCCAAGTTCTTCATCTCAAACTTGGAAGCAAGCTTCCGCTGCATTCGGCAATCAATCTATCCTCACCTGTTACAAACAGGTCATCCACATAATAGTATCACTGGATTTCCTTTCTCAACCTTGTAGTAAAGGTTGGAATCTGCTTTATTCTTGGTAAAGCCCAAACTGGATAGAAAGCTGTCTATCCTACCATACCAAGTTCTGCACATATATGACTCCCTTTCATGTGTCTCAAAACCAAGTGGCTGCAACACATACACTTCTTATTCAACTACACCATTCAAGAAAGTGTATCTTCTTCCTCTTCATCACTGCAGCCAGAGCAAGTATTGATTTAATGGAAGTGTATCTCGATACAGGAGCAAAAGTCTCTATTCTACCACCCGCAGCATGCTTGATCTTGTATATCCTCTTGGAAGTCACTACAGACTCCCCTTCAGGTCTTGGGACTGCATCCCAAACTTCTTCATGATTGACTGGTACTCCTCGATCATGGCATTCTTCCCAGATCCTGGGAACTTCAATATCTTCAAAATTCCAATAGATAACTTTGTTGCTGAACAAATGTTGTAGTCCTTCTTTTGTAGGTGATGGTATATGATCTTTCCTACACAACAAGTTAAATTGCATGATTAGAAAACATCTCATAGTTTTCAGAACAAATTCTTACACATAAAGAGATATGTCATACAGTCATGCAATTATCTTAGCCAATGCTTCAATACAACATTTATCCATATTCCATAACTTTCTAGATGCCTTCCAATCTCTACCAGAACATTGTTAAGAGTGTGCACAACTCCTAACATGTCAGCAAAGAGGTTTCATTCTAGATAAGTAGCAATGGAATGTTGTACAGTGCCATACGCCACTTACCCATGTATATTAGTAGTATACTGTTCATCAATGCAACTATTCTAATATGCATAATACACAACCTAATTCTAGGAACATAAGCATATACATCATTGAATAACATTATGTAAGAAATGACAATTCAAATACTTATCTTTGTTTGGTTGTTGGGTGGACTCCCTTTGAATATCTGCATCCTTGCAGAAACTATTGAAGTGTGCTCCTCTGCTTTCTTGCAGGAACAACTGGAGTGTGCTCCCTCTTGATCTTTGCTTCCTGCATTACCTATCCTTGAACTTACATCCATCCTTAATCACTATGCATGCTTATTAGTATCATCATTGTGTTATCCTTGAGGTCTCATACATAATCACACATTTATTAGTATAATCTTAATACTATCAAAACACAATAATCTTAAACATGTATAGTCATGATTATTCACAAATAATAAACATTAGTATTCAAGGTTTCAGGGAAGTTTTCTTTTACTCATGCATATTCTTATAGATTAGTTAAATCATCAATGCATAAACCCGTGATTACTCAAACCTATACCTTCATGATTCTTCTGGTTAGTCATATCATCAATTATGGTAAGAAACATAATATGCATACAACCATGACTATTCAAACCTATGACTTCATGAATAATCACTATCAACAACACAACAGTATAAGATCCTAACAAAAGGTAGGATTCTAGCTTGATATAGGAAAACATACCTGGATTAGCATGCTAGCTAGTTATGTCTAACATACCCGCATAATGTCTTCTGGTTCTCTTCAGTGACTTGTGCTAATAACCTACATGTCTCATAAGTTAACCATTATAGAACCAAGTTATACATACCTCGTAAGTAGATCTTCTATGTGATCCATGACAATGGATGAATCTTTGTCTTCATGTCACCATGATCATATTTTCTTGAAGTAGAACATGATTTGTCTTTCTTGGAGTACCTTTTATGTTAGCAAACAACATAAACCTCATACAACATCACAATGTATTAGTACAAACATAAGTGTCAAAACCTTAATCAATGAATATCTTCTATTAAGGTAATACAACAAGTCTAGTAATTAATCAAGATTGTACAGTAATGATATGAAGAAAAACATATCATAAACTTAACCATGAACATAATTTGAAACATACCTATAAGCCATACGTGTCAAGATTGCTTGTAATCTTCTTATGGAAGGCCTTAGCCTCATCTCCCTCTGAAACAGGAACTTCTTCACTTATGCAGGTGACCAATCCATCCTCTTTTAGGATTGACCCAATCCACTTGATTTGCAGGAACTGGATCTGGAGCTGTAATAGGGTTTGTCAGAGAAACCCCAAAAATTCAAACTTTGAATTTCAAACTTTCGAAAGGATAGAAATATGCACCATGATGAGCTAATCAAGCTGGTATATTAAGAATTTGAAAACTGCAAAGTTTCACTCCTCAATTGTTCCTTTAAAACTTCTGGATTCACTGGACGTGACCCCGAACTGGGGTTTGATGAAGCCCACTCTTTTTCCCAATCAAAAGGTTTGATACAAATATCTAAGCTTCTATTTTTATGAGGAGCTTCCAGCCGTGGTCACAGATTTAAAAAATTCCCATTTTTGCAAAAGCCCTAATTTTCCACTTTTCTGATCAAAGTCCCAAACTAGGGTCTGATCAAGCCCGGTCTTCTGCCCAACCAAAAATTATCATCTTGGTCTCTAAATTTCAATTTTTATTAGTAGCATTCAGCCGTGGTCTCCAATTACAAAATTTCCAACTTTATCTGAAACCCTAAATTCCGGAAGCCATGAATGAAGGTGCTCAAAAATAATTCTGTTATGACATAAATATGTACCTGATTGTTTCTGGTTTAACTCCGAACTTTTCTATCCATAGGGTCTGAAAAATGTTCTTGAGATATCCTGACCTGTTATATTTCTATCCTGATAGGTCTGACCTCAATTGGATTCTCTGAGAGAGAGTTATGCCAACTGTCGCAATGTGACCTATTTATGGGATAAAACAGGAGAGCGAACGTGTACGATGTTCCACGTGTCGCTGGTTCAAATTCAACCTTGGAAAACATTTCCTGAGATAGTACAGTCAGTGTACTACCTGTCATGTTTTACAAAATTTCATTTGGAGCTTCCTAGCCCAAGTTATGGCCTTTTTTCCAAGGTCACCTGTTTATGACTGAGATTTGGAAGAGGCAGAAACCCTATATTGTACAGATCATAAATCACAAAGTACAACGAATTAGAAGTTGTTCGTTGGATACAAGGTACATGGGGATCTGATATTCTACCTGTAAAAGTTTTAGATCTGACAAATTCGCCAAAATGGATTTATAGCGAAAGTTCCACAATGACTGGTTTTTTCCATATCAAACCCTAGCATCGTAAGTGCAACAAGTGTCATACATGCCATATCATGCCTTCTTTCAGGCTAGCTCTGATACCATGTTAAATTTTCAGAATTCACTTCAATCTGATCTAGGATCTTAACTGAGAGAACAACATGTACAGCAAATCTACAGCATATCAATCATGGACACAATAATGCAAACACACAAGAGACACAGAGATTACTTGGGGAAAACCATAAAGGTGAAAAACCCCAATAACTCCCTCAGAGATAGATAGAGCAATGATACAACCAGAATACAAGAGATAGTCTTCTCCTAGCAGTAGAGCCTCCTCCTCCACAAGTGTGCCACTCTCCAAAGTGTGAGTGAGAGAATAGAATGTGTAAAATGAGAGAGACACACTCTCTATTTATACACTAACTTGACTTGACCTTTACTCAACTAGGTCGACCTCAACTTAACCACTTAACATAATGTTGACTGGGCCGACCCCCACTAGGGTGGTATAATAACCCTTTGACCCACATGGCCAACCCCCAATAGGGTGGTCTAATAACCCTTTGACCCACATGACTTATACAG
This sequence comes from Larix kaempferi, assembly GCA_027924585.1. Lineage (NCBI taxonomy): Eukaryota > Viridiplantae > Streptophyta > Pinopsida > Pinales > Pinaceae > Larix > Larix kaempferi. Next base: position 12,241,741 of record BSBM01000055.1, on the reverse strand, counting down.
GGCCGACCCCAACACGATGGTCTAATAACCCATCAAGTATAAGTTACGACACTTACAATATAAATGATGACACTTCCGTATACAGGAATAATAACATCTCTATAGGAAAACAATATACATATATGTGAAATACATTCCAAAGTTACATATAGATCAACAGGAACTTCATCCAACACTTGGGTGAATAGATTTATGATGGGAGAACATTTTTGTTGGCAGCCACATACTTTGCTACATCCTTACGATTCTCACATTCATGGATGTATGGGTGAGACTTCTTTGAGTCCTTTGAAGTCTCCTTGTTTTTTCTGCTCATTATTTGGTTCAAATTTTAGTGGAGATTCTTCATTAACTTCTTGGATGAAGGAATACATGGATGAATACTTTGATGCATATCACATCCTTTTGGAGCAGCCTTATAGGACATGGGATCCTCACCTGTGTCATTAGAGCAGATTTGATGGGTCACTTGAAGATTGTATGCCCTTGGAAAATGGTGATCTACTTGCTTGGAGGTATAAGCACTTTCATGACTCTTTGATGAAGCATCTCCTTGATGTACATTTTCATTATGTTGTTATGTACTTTGATGATATATAGTTTGTACTCATGATGTTTGGAAGAATACATATAAGAAAATGGGATCCAGGAATCCTCTTATCTGATGATATGGGTTAGAGAGCACTCTTAATTGTTGGGGTGCAATACAAGCAATGGGACCCTGGGATCATTTTTGTCTCGTTGGTTTCAATTTTTGGGGGGAAACAAGTAGTATGGGTGATGGATTCCCCACTTAATAAAGTGATTTTAATCAGACTAGTGCAGCAGCAAGCATGGTGGTTCCTCTCTAAAATCTTCATGGAATGTCAAAGACTCAAGGTTGAGAAATTCAATGGCAACTCCAAAGAATTATACAGCAAGCAGGTTCTTCAACACCCATGTTTGAAATTGCTTGAGGACAAGTAATATTTGGAAGGGAGGATTTTGCATGTCCCAAATTTTTCATTGGTACACAATGGCCTAATCACATTGGCCATATTCATGAGAGTTATCGAATTGATGCTAAAGGTCAAATAATTGCCAAGGAAGAAAATTACTAGTTTCCTAGGATTGCGGTGGAAGCTTTGGGATTTGGAATAACGGGGATAATAAATGATGTTTGAACATTAGAATGGAATAAATATTTAATAAAGGAGATAAATAAATATATACAAGTGAAAATCAAAGTGGGACCCGCATATGGCTAGATTTCCCCACTACACTTGGCATCATTTTCTCACCAATTCAAATTCAAGGTGAATGGTAACATACTTGGGGGAGTTCAAAAGGTATTATTCATGGCATTACTCATCCAAGGTCAAAATATAGAGAGAGAGTAACTCCCATGGAAGAGGAAGAAACACTTTGGAGCTAGTGGGACACTTGGGCTAGATTCCCTCGCTCTATGACAACAATGATGAAGATGCTATGAAACCTATGATACAAATCAAACCTGAAGGATGACATATGACATATATGACATTTCAGGGCTAACAATAGCCTCCAAGAGGCCGCTCAAGGAAGTTAGGGAAGCTAAGATGCTTCCACATTTGATTTGTTAGAAGTGGGAGACTAGGAATTGTTGTACAAGTGGCATTCTTTGGAATCTTTTCCCACCTTGAGTTGGAATGAGTCTCTTGGAAGGAATTCGACCCATGGAGGACATTAGAAGTTTATAAAAGTCATGAACAAATAATAATAGCAGCTTTTGATCATTTGATAAATTTGCAATTGCATTTGTGAAGAGGAAGAGCTAGTGGATGACCAGTTTCTTGGCTTAGCCTATTTCGAGGGTGAAATATTCCCATCCAAGTTGGTAATTAGAAAGGCCATTCAGACCTTTCATTTGGAGCTTTAATGGAGTCTTAATTTGCAGGTGTAAGCTACACGGAAGCTCATGGTTTCTTCTAGTGCAGCTCACTCCTTCAACCATTTCCAGTTCTCATGGCATATTCTTGATCCTTGAGAGAGGGCATTTTTGAATATTTGGGAGCAATTGGAGAAACTTGGAGACCAATACATCAAAGCTAGTCAAAGGTCGAATTGGGGAAAAAAGTGAAAATTTGCCATTTTCATAAAATTCCTGGAAAGTGACACTACACTCTAGCAATCTCCCCAGCTTCCTCAATAATATTTTGAGGCCATTTAGGCTTTGGATTGTTGACTATATTGATTATTGGATCATGTGAGATTATTCTATTCCTCTCTGATTTCTCATGCATGATTAATTATTTGCTCATTTTTATTGCAATTTTCACTGTAATTCATCTTTTCTGCTCATTCTTTCTCTATGGGGTATACTTAGCTCCATGCTCTCCTGTGATTTAGAATTTCACATCTTCTGCATATCCACTAGAAGGATGCATTCACTACTTTAAGGTTGAAGTACTTTCCTCTTGTCGGAGGGGATTTTGGCCCATGCCTTGGATCCAAAAACCCTCAGATGAGAGACATTGTGTTTGTGTCCCTTCAATGCTTCGAATGGAGTGACCCCATCAACATATTTTTGGGGTACTCTATTCTGAATGTATGTTGCTCAATTCACTGCTTCTTCCCAGAGATTTGATGGGAGATTGCTTGCTTCAAGCAAGCAGGTATCCATCTCTTTCAATGACCTATTTTTCCTCTCTGCTACACCATTTTGCTATGGTGTGTATGGGATATAATGTTTCATTTGGATACCTTTGGAAGCAAACAACTACTGGAAATCCTTCTTGATGTACTCCCCTCCATTATCTGATTGGAGTGCCTTGATATTCCTTCCAGTAGTGTTCTCAACTAAGGATTTGAAAAATGTGAAGCTTTCAAACACATCATATTTCTATTTGAGAAAGTAGATCCAACAGAACTTAGAGGAGTCATCAATGAAGGTCACAAGGTATCTCAATCCATTCATTGAAGTAGTGGGAATCAATCCTAAAACATCACTATGAATCAGATCTAGGATGGAGGAATCTCTCTTTGCCTTCCCAACATCATACTTTAACTCTGGGTACTTCTCTACCAAGCAACCTTTGCAGATTCCTTGAGAGAACTTTATGTTTGGGAAACCTTCAACCATCTCTTCCATGTACAACTACTGCAGGTATTTGAAGTTTAGGTGTCCAAATATTTCATTCTAGAGTTTGCATGTCTCATTTGCATGAGTCAAGAGAGCACTTTTATGTGAGTATGGAAAGAATAAGGAGAACTCATATTCCTTGGAGGCATGGTTTGCAACTTTTTTGGCTATCAACCTCCCAGATGAGATCTCTGAAACCTCAGCTGTGTCAGGTCCAAATACAACTCTCTTTGGAGAACCTATGGGTTTCATCTGATAAACAAACCATAGATTAGTCGCTAGAGAAGGCACATACAACATATTGTTGAACTTTCCATGCTCAAGTTGTATAGTACCCTTCCCTTCAACAAATATTTGAGAGTCATCTCCCATGTGTATGCTGGGTCCATCAGTGAGATGTAATGAATAAAATGGCTCCCTATAGGAAACCATGTGGTTGGAGTCTCCATAATCAATGAGAAAAGCTTGGGATTATGAGAATCCATCCTTCAATGTATGGCATCTCTCATGATCTTTTGAATTTCCGCTTGGATCTATCTTCCTTGCAACTTCAGGGAGGGAAATTTTATGTTTTTCAAGGAGTTTTTCCATTTGATCTATGGTCTTCTTCATACAAGGACTCTCAGGATGATTACCCTTGTAGTATGTACACTTGGATTTCTCAAATTTCTTTTGTTTGTCCTTCTTGGAGCTAGAGGATCCTTCCGATGGAATAGACTTGGAATTCTTCTTGGGTTTAGTTTACCTCTTCTATTTTCTTTTTTTCTTCCCTTTTTCATTTGCACTGTTTGATTCTCCAGCCAAAAGAGCTTGATTTTTGGAGGCCTTCAGGGTGCCCATCTAGACCAATTTGTCTTGTTCTTAGATGAGAGATTCAGTGAAAAATTATAAGGATGGAATTTTCCAACCATGGATTGACAATATCCCTGAATGGAAGGTAGAGACAAAGATGGAGAACTGAAGACATAGCTTGCTCAGAATGGATAGCGCCAACTGCTCATCCTTCTTTTCAATGCCACATTGCTTGCATTGCATGACCAAGGATTTGAATTTGAAAAAGAATTGTTGGATGGTATCAAAATTGTTGGGTTGAAGAGCAATAAACTCATTCTCCAGAATGTGGCCCCTTAGTTCATCTTGTTTTCCGAAGAGGGTCTCCAACTTCAACAAAAACCTCTCTTTGATTCTTCAATCCATCGAGGTTGAAGGGTAGATCTCTCGAAATATGAATACACATGAAACCAAATGGTTCATCCAATCTATTCAAATACTTGTCCTTCTCAACAACTACTTGAGGTTCGACCTCCTTTCCCATTGTTACCCTATACAGTGGCTTGTTGTGCAAGAACATCTGCATATCATCCCTCCAATCAAGGTAATTGAAGGGTGTGAGGATCTTGGGAGAGAGAGGAGCATTGAAATTCTCCATTAGAAATGGTGGAGAAAATACAAGGTGGTACTGCTGCACTGAAAAAATTTCAATCACCTGCAAAAAGATTCTCAATTTTGGAGATAGAATCCTACTAAGCACTGCTTTAGGACAATAGGAACATTTTTCTGGATCCTTCACACCTGGATAGACCTCAAAGGATTTCTCTAATGAATTAAATGCAATGGCACTAGGATTTGTTGTGGAAATCCAGAGGCTTCTGGTGCACTACTGAAAGAAAATGCTCAACCTATGCTCATTGAGCTCTGATACCATGTGAATTTCTAAATCATAATAGATCATGGAGCTGAGTATACCTCACAGAGTAAGAATGAGCATAAAAGATTAATTACAGTGGAAATTGCAGTAAAAATGAGTAGACAATTAATCATGCATGAGAACGCAAATAGGAATAGAATAATGTCAAATGATCCAATAATCGGTATAGTCAACAAAGATGTTACAATGGAGATAATTAGAATCACTTGGGAGAATTCGAGTCTCAGTGTGTCTAGCATAGGTATTGTCACCACTGTAGTGCTCTGGAAGACCCAAACTCAACTCAACTAAACCTAAACTTAGTTAACTGAAGACACAATCAATTAAATGACTAAGGAGGGTGCATCCATGAGTTTTTCATGCAAATGAATCAGAAAAGGGAGCATGAGGCCACAATCAGTGGCAATCAGAGCATAAACACCCCACAAGAGTCAACTAACTCAGGTGGACTGAAATGGAACACTAAGTAGGCTCCTAAAATATAGGTAATTGACTTAAGTGGTCCTAAAATTATGCATGCAAGGCGCATTAGGTGGTATATGGATCCTAGATGACATATGCACACCACTAGGGGGGAATGACATCATCAACTGTTAAGAAAAATAAATAATGCTAGGTAGGACAAGGATGGAGTATAAATAATCCTAACACTCTCTTCTTTATTTCTTCTATTTCTTCATCAAGAGTGTTTGGCGATCTCTTATCTTCCGAAAGCAATCTTCTATGTTGTAAAAGAAAGACATTCTTTGCTATCCATTATATTATACTACGATGAGTTGCTGGGGTTTTTGTTCCAATTTTTTTAAGGATTTTCCCTAAGGCATATCTTGTGTTATCGTTCTATGAGTTTCATGTGATTGAATTGTCTCATTACTTCATATTTTTGCATCCAAAAGAATTGAAGAAAATCTCAACCAAATATTAACATTTTCTCCATGTGATCATATGTGTATTGTTATAAATATTTGAACACAAAACATTACTCCTAATTTTCTAGAGATGGACGATGGAAGAATCCCAATCCTTAGGACTGCATAAGTATGTGTGCATCATTAGGATGTTTTGCATACTCGATATTGGTATCGGTGTCTTGGCCACAATAAGTAGAGGAAAATAGAAGCTCATTCCATAAGGTATATTCTAAGGCTAAAGGAACATGAACACAACCTAAAGTCCCCATATAGTATGTTACTTTTAGATATTTATCCTCTGGTAAGGGATACAATCCCGATTAGAAGGTTTTAAGAAGATGGTTGAGGCATGTTTCCTTGAGCATGGTCGAGGGAGGAAACTCAAGCATGAGTCCCTAAATGAATATTATTGGCATCCAAGGAAAATAATGTCACCTTGGATTCATATTCGTATCCATGGCCTCAAAGTGAGAATATGGGCACCATTTCCAATTTTTGAGCACTAGGTATGGATGTTTGAGCAATGACCATGGTAAATTGAGGAAATTTAGGCATTAGTATTTAAAGGATATGTCTAGAGCTGAATGTCCATGCACAACACATAAAATAACCAAAAATTACTTTTGTGGTTACATTTGGCATTCAAATGATAACATGCACACCATTAGGTTATTTATTTTTATAGAAGGAAACTCAGACCTTAGATTAGGGGTAAGAACAATGCATTGAATCACCACAAGGTACCTTTTGAAGGTATCCTTGGCCTCAAGGAAAGGATATTTCTACCATTATGGGTTTTTCGGCACTAGGTATGGGTCTTGAGGTTTTCAACATGGTCATGGGATTAAAATTAGGCCTTAGGTGGTAAACTAAGCCATTAACAATTCGGGGGAAACAATCATTCCTTCAACTACTATAAATAACCTCTTTATTACACATCTTTCCTCCAACTAGGGATATGTGATTCATTACCATTTTTTAGCACTCCATAGGGTTGAATAGATCCCATACTCATATCATATCCAATCTCATTGGAAATTAGATATAATATGATGTTTTGAACGTTAGGTATGGGTCAAGGAAAATTTTAAGAACCCCCCCTAAATTTCTATGTATAATAAATGGGTGAATCCCCATCATATATAGGAAAATATGAAGGCTATTTTATCAATTTTATATTATGCATATACATTTTTTTGGTAAATCTCTCAATTAATTATATAATCTTGTAAAATCTTGGCGAATCTTTCACTAAATTATAAAACCTTGTAAAATCTTGGTGAATATTTCACTAAATTATAAAACCTTGTAAAGTCTTGGTGAATCTTTCGGCAAGTTTCTCCATGGAAATTCATTCCCCATGCATGACTAGGTACATGGCTATGAATGAAGTCCGAACCCCTATGCATGATGCCCCAAACACACACAAATATGTTATTCCCGCATCATTGATCACAAGCTTCGCAATCCCCATGTTTCTTGGGGAACCTTTGGATTTGAGGTGATGGGATTTAGAACTCTCCTAAATGAAAATGGGTCATTATAAGACATGGGAGTAAATATCAACTACCCTTCTCATGTGGACATTAAGTAACTTACAAAACAAGATTCAACCCATAAAATATGGGCGAATGTAACTTCGGCTTTGATTTCCATGATTGATAGAAGGAAAAAGAGTCGCTAGCAACTTCCATTTCTAGAAATTGGTGGTGAATGGGAGCTTCCTAGCAATTTTCATGGGGAACAGACGTTTAAATCCATTTTTAGAGGGGCGGAATCATTTTATCTTGCCAACCCTTCTTAAATTTGATGGGGCTAATCTCATATTCATTAAAAATAAATAAATGAAATGTGGGCTAATCATAGTTAATGGCTGTTCAGTAAAAAATTAGCCCATAAAAAATATAAAACCCCTAAATTTAGTGCATGGGCTAAGAGTAACCCCTAAAACTTGCCATGGTATGGGTTTCGTGGTGTTGGATATGGTTCAAGGATAAAACCTAGTTCTTAAGCCATAAATGAAGATGATAGGAATCCATGCCTATCAAAAATGCCTTGTTAAGAAACACAGAACCTCTAAAGGGGATATTTGGCTTCTAAATAGGGTTATAATCACCATTATAATTTTCAAGCAAAATTTAGGGCTCATATTGTTCTTGACATGGTGGAGGGAAGAAACGTACACCTTGCAACTCAAAGGAATATTTATGCGTTGAGGGTTAAGAACAACACCATAAACCAACATGAATGACCACCTAAGTGGCTTCCTTTTCTCTTAGTGAGCATATTGGAAATGTTAGGGATTTTAGAGGAGTCGACATTAGTTTTAAGGTATTTAAAAGGTTAGTCAATGACAATTAGACATTAGTCCTAAAACATATATTTTGAGACTCAAAGGCCATGAATGAGGCCTCAAATCACTTATCATATATGTTTATGGAATATTTTTCCTTCAAGTGATGAGATGGGTGCCATTAAATATTTGAGCACCATAAATTAGTCTCAAGTTTCTATACATGGATGAGGGATAAAGCTCAATCATTAAGACCACATTAGGATGTGGCCATTCTTAGAATGTTTTGAGCCTTGATCATGGTCAAGGGAATAAACTAAAGTATTAGTATGTAAATGTATCTTCTAAGTCTCAAGGAAAATGAGAAAGGCCTCTAACCACAATCTAAAACCTCACTTCTTTATCTTTATCCTTTGAAATGGGATACATGAATCATTAGAAGGTTATTAGGAAAAAGGTTGAGCCATATGGCCTTCAACACAATTACGGGATAAAAATCAAGCATGAGACCCTAATGAATCTTCTTGGAATTAATGTAAAATAATTTCATCATGGCCTCCAAGTGAGGATATGGGAACCATTAGGGATTTTTGAGCACTGGGTATGGAGGTTATAACATTAACCATGCTCAATTGAGCAAGTTTAGGCATTGGTGTCTAAAGGAAACTTCTAGAGATGAAGGTTTGTGAATGTCACCTAAAACCACCATAAATTACCTCTTATAGTAATGTTTGGCCTTCATGTGAGCATATGGTCACCATGATGATCTTTAGAGTAGGACCAAGAAGAGTGAATTGAATCACCTCAAGGTACCTTACCAAGGTATTGTTGGCCTCAAAAAAATATGTTTCTACGATTATGAGGTTTTTGGTACTAGGTGTGTGTCTTGATTCCTTCAACATGGTCATGGGATGAAACATAGTCCTTAGGTAGTAAAGGAAGCATTTAGGGTTTTGTAGAAAAGAATGATGCTTTGTAGCATGACATATGACCTCTTGAATGAATATTTTTCCACTAACTAGTGATATTGTTTCATTAAAACTTTTTAAGAACTAGGTGTGGGTATTGTAGAGTCCATACCCACCTTAGATCCCTATGGATTGGAAATAGAGGACATGCGGTTACTTTCATAGTGCATGTTTGTTCTTTGAATCCATTTATTTTCGTGGAACCATTGATAATTCTAAATTACATGTTTGATGACTTGGTTGGTTCGTATGCAGGTTCAAAAATACAAACCCCATGGTTTGGCTTGAAAACATGTCAAAAATCGATTTTTCATAATGCTTCTCAATAATTGCATTTTTGACATTATTTTTATATAGGCGACACAAATCCTTTATTGATGAAAGAGCACACACATGTAGATTCATAAATGCATATTTCAAATATATATATATATATGGGCTGGTTTAAGATATTGAGAGCCTCTTTAGACATGTTAGACAAAATATAAAACTGAAAAAAAGTGGGCATCTCTCAACTTACATGGATATTTTGAGATACTTACACAATAAATCTTGCTTTGAGTGAAAAATATGAAATGTAGGAATTGAATCACATTTCCAAATATATAAATTTTATCCATTGAAAATGTTGATAGCTATTTTCAAGTTTGAGAGGTGGAGGTTTAGGGTGGGGTGGGGAGAGAGAGAGAGATCATTTTTAAGGATTTTAATAGCACACCCAAGTATAGTATTATACGCGATTATTTTGGATTGAAAAGATCATATATATATAGATAGCTAGATTAAAATTAAATATGAAACATACAATTTACTACTGAAAATTGTAAATTTTGGCAAATATTACAATAAAAAAACATATTTTATGTAAATATAGGTGATATTAGGGAGTAAATATTACCAAATAATGAAATTAGTTTTTGAAACAAATCCCCAAAAGTAGGCAATTGGCAAAATTTCACCCCTAAAAATTTCTAGAGAGAGAGAGAGAGATGGGGGATTAGAGAGGTGGGATGTTAGGGATACAAGTATAGAAAGCATGAATTAGATAAAGGGAGGGTGTTAACGGACAATCCACTCGACTGAAGGCGAGCTGGATCCCCCTAGCTCAATGCGAGTCTAGAACAAATAGAACAGACTACAAACATGTTTCATAGATCTACTTAAGGATCAAGTGCTAGATTTCTTACCTCTTCGATTCGTTATCCTTTCTCCGAATGTTGCTCCATGCCTCACGGTCATCGGATCCAATCTGTAAGACCTGTCCAGACACAAAAAAGAGAAATGAGTAAAGAGCATATATACAATAAGAGATCTATGTAAACAGTTAAGCAGGTAAACAACACAACATCATTACACATAAGAACGATATTGGTGGAAAGCATTTGTATTACTGCAAATAGAGGAGTACATGATAGAGATAAAGAACTACAACCAATGACTTAATGTAGAAGCCCTTCTCCACACAAGCCAATTGCCAAGCCCTTCCAAGGAAGCATGAATTTTCCAAGAGGTGAGTGAAGGTGTCCCAAGAGAGATTTCACCAGCATGTAGATACCATAGTCTTCCTCCCTTTGGTATGGGAGTGAGCCTCACTTATATAGGACTAAGCGGATGAGGTTATGGATAGGATAGGTAGAGAGATGGTAGGAGAGAGATAGGGGATCATCTCAATGAGTTAGGGGTCAAGTACCAGCTCTCCAAGAGATTAGGGATAAGCCCCCAAATGGGCAAGCTTCAAGAAAGATCTCGAAATGGCTATTTTTTCCCATTAATAGACCTCGTACCACCTTGCTATGGAGCAACCTACGACGTTGCACGTTGCTAGTGTGGAACCTATGATGACCTCTCAAAAGGTTGTACAAACTAAGTACAAATCCTCCCAATTGAGTACTTGGTCCAAGTGACTTCCGGGATGTATGCACTAAATCATGATGATGGGTAGATTTAGGTGTAACAGAATGCCCCTCAAAGCATGAAGTTGTTAAGGATGTACAAGTGAAATGCTTTGATAGAAATAATGGCAAAAGACTTGTCGGATGAAGGACACTGTTGCAGTACAACTGACTCTGAAGTGACAATCTCATACGTAGTACAACATGGCTGTCGACCAATACATTGCAGATCCATGGGAGCAACGACCGACTCAACACAATCATCGCTACTCGACACAAGCGTAGATCCATGATGAGATGATAACACAGCCATGACCAATAAAAAAGTGGATCCATGTAATATGACTCAATACAAACTCCATCGCAACCTGGGTAAAACATGACTCCCAGGGTCTTCAAGATGAACCCACAATGATACGAATCTATCCATGTGATTACAAATGTCTTGACGTCAAACATGGTCGAAACCACTTGATTGACGATCATTGATGTAAACTGTTAACAAGTGCAAGAGAGATCACCATTAATGTCAATGATTCCCAAGGTATCATAGTACATATCATCGAGCGTGAATAAATGAGTTGACGTCGAACGCAAGATGAAATCTTTCAAACAAGAGTCAATGATGTAAACTCATGATGAAATCGAGGTAACCTACCATTGAGGCATGCAGGGCCAAGATACTTTGTTGGTTTCTAGATACAATCCTTGGATGATGAGTTGAAATCGACAAGGATGAATCCATCGAAGGAGGGCCATGATGAATCCCCCATCAATTGACACGAAACACGACAAAAAATGTGTAGAGTGGATCGGATGGTACAATAACATGTGAGACTGACTCAAAGTAACAACGGCATGACGATGTGTGTACTGACTAAAAATGATGAGTGAATGTGTTCTTGAACATGGGCATGGCATGACTTGGCAGTATTGACATGAGAATGACACAAACTTCTAATGCAACTGATAGTGGAAGCTTTCTCTGAATGACTCAGAGGAGTAACAAGACTCATAATGTAAGCGTGGAATCATAGACAAATAGATGACCCAAGTATCGGTATGCAAATGCAGACGAGTGCCATGTTCAAGAATGACTATATACTGCCACTAAAGTATGTAACACAAACACTTTCCTTTTTCCCCATCATGAATGATGAGTGCCTCATGTGTTTTTTTACGAGCTTGATGAGGGTAACCAGATGCTCGGTATAGCTCATCTCATAGATGAGTCCAATCCCAAATATTTTCCAAACCTAGGATAGGAGGGGTTCATCCCATGATGGGCCCTTGAATGTGAAAATTTAACGAGTCCATAGAAGGTAAACTTAGTTGTCATTTCATATTTAGAGAGTTTGAAAAGAACTAAAGAAGACTCCAATGGTCCTTTTTCGTAAAGTTAGCCTCATCTCCCAAAAAAGGGTAAAACAACGCGGGAGAGGACTCTTCCATTCATGATTGGTTGGAGTATTCATTTTTCGTAATTAGTGCCCCCTGGTCCAAAAAAGGGGTAAACTATCACTAGGAAGACAACCATTCAAATACTTTAACAACCGTGAACGCGACAAGTTCACTTGGCAATATTTTCAATTTTAGGGAGTCTGAAAAGAGCTTAAGTATGGACTCCAGGGGGTATCCTTTTCCGTGGAAGTTTAATGAGCTTGGAAAAGTGATAAGTCATAACTCGGTACTTGTTCTCATGATGTGGTGAGTACGAGAACAAACGAAGAGTAAACTCATCCTCATGCAATAATTATGACTTAACCAAAAACAATAATGACAAAACATTCGAAGGAATGTTCATACCTGTAATTACCGTTGCACCAAGTAGGCCTAAATCTTGTCTTGCAACTTTGTAGTGGTTTACTTTTTCCATTTTTGTCCATTTTTTGAGTTTTTTTATGATTTGGGGAGGGGCCAATGCACCCTCGGCTAGTCGCAAGTGGCCCTTTCGGGACTTGCGATGAGCTTGGGTCGTTGCAAGCGTCGAAAATGGGACCTGCGACGATGGAAACACAAATCCCAAACATCAAACATGCTCCAAAAAATGAGTTTGTGCAAGTTGGAGAAGGACCTAACATGCTTTAAATGCCCCTTTTGGCAGGTTCCCAGCAAGCAAAGATGGTATTAGAGTGGCGAGAGAGAGAACATGAAGTGGAAGATGAGCAAGCCACAAACGATCCACAATGTGTGGCTATTAGGAACCCATGTCTTTACTTTGCTAGTATGTTGTTATTGGACGCATATGCTTTGTAAGTCGTCCTGTAGTATTTGTTGATCAATAGTTTGTGTTATTGTTGTTGGAGCATATGCTTTGTAAGTCGCCCGTAGTATTGTTGATCCATAGTTTGTAGCGACCCATGGTTTTGACCCATAGTATTGGCGCCTAGACTTAGTATATAAGTGTGTGTTGAGACCTATGAAGGAACCATGAAGTTATTTGTATTGAGCTTGCTCATAGGAGGTTGCCCCCTCGAAGTGGCCTCTGATCAATATAAAAGTGATTCTGAGTTCTGTCATTTCTTCTATTTCGCATATTCGTATTAATTAATTGTTGCAGGTACATCACATCTGGTATTAGAGCACTTTCTTGGGCTCGCTGGGTGAAATTTCTGCCAATTTCTTTTTCTCGCATCTGTTGCAGGTTCGGATTTGGGAATAATCCCTATCCGCTTAACTGTGGGAAGTACTTTGGCATAATCCCTAAAACGCATTGTGAGGAGTACCATAGGAACCCCGAAGTAGCTGGCCCATTGAGAGGACCTGCCAGCGAAAAGGGCAACGACCCCTACCTGATTGACTAGTTCCCACCCGTGAGGTAAACCAAGAGCTGTCGTTTGTGGCAAAGCGGTTATCAGTTTTACCTGAGCCGTAGAGTGAGGGGTACTGCCCCAATACGTAAGCCGTCAGACAGCATTGGTGGCCGAGTGAAACCCCTGAACTGTTAGGAATCCGCACATACCTGGGGTCCATATCTACTTTCAGCTGAACTATTGTCGATCACTACTGCGTCGTTTCAGATCCATTTTGCAAGCTGTTCCAGATCCATTTTGAAAGCCATTCCAGATCCATTTTGCAAGCCGTTCCAGATCCAGCCATTTTCAATCCATTCGGCGCTATTCCAGATCCCTTCCGAACCATAGCCGCTCTAGTCTGGAAAAAAAAAAAAAAAAAAAAGATCAGTTTTTTGTCCATATCTCCCTTGTTTTCACTCTGTTTTCGTTGAAATTTTCGGGGAACCCCTGTCATCCCATTCTGCATATTTCATTCCTGAGGACCCTATCCCTAATTCCCCTTCCCATAGCCCGAAAGGCCACATTTGTTTATTTTTAGGGTTTGCCATAACTTCCTCAGATTTCACCCAATCACCTTCAAATTTTACCACAGAGTTCCTTTCTGAATTCTGCTTCTTTGTCCCCCTCTGCCAAATTTTCCGATTCTTTCACCCCGCTTCTGAAATCCTCATTTTTGGCTTCCCTGTCTAGTCGACAGTGTCCAACACCTAGTCAAACCCCAATTACCCTTCATATTTTTTCCCAAGTCCAGATTTTCCCTTACTGAAGCAGTTTTTGTTTTCCTACCCAGTCAAAAAAAAAAAAACTCCTGGTTATGGTTGTCACCCATGCAAGAGAAAAAACCATGGAAGAAGCACTTGCAGCCATCCAAGCCAAACTCCAGGATCTGGATGAAAAAAATTTCGGCCTCCATCTTGAACATTCAGCTATGAACAACAAACGGCAGTCCGAGTCTTCATCAGACAATGGGTTCTCTTCTTCTAGCAATTTCCGTGGTCCGAAGCTTGATTTTCCTCGCTTCAATGGTACTGATCCAACTGGATGGATCTATCGTGCAGAATAGTATTTCAGTCTGCATAATACTTTTGATGTTAACAAGGTTCCACTGGCATCATTTCACTTGGAACAGGAAGCTCTTCAATGGTACCATTGGTACATAAAGGCTCATCCAGAGCCCAAATGGTCAGACTTTTGCCAGCTCCTTTTGCAACGATTTGGTCCTAGTGCTTTTGATGACTTCACCAGAGCCCTCACTAAACTTCGCAAAATTGGCACTGTGAGAGAGTATCAAACCGAATTTGAGAACCTAGCCAACCACACCGAAGGATTGTCTGATGACTTTTACTGGAGTTGTTTTATCAGTGGTCTAAAGGATGCCATCCGCTCTGAGGTCAAAATGTTCTGTCCCACCACAATGATGGAAGCCCTAGGGTTGGCTAAGTTGGAAGAAGACAAGATTGCAGCCCAACAACGCTCCAAGCCCACTTTTTTTCCCTTCCGAAATATGGGTTCTCAGTGACCACCTATACCGCAGGCTCCTCGACCGACTCCTATCAAGCGTTTGTCTAAAACAGAGATGCAAGCACGCAGAGAAAAGGGGATTTTCTATAATTGTGATGAGAAATTCACTCGGGGACATAGATGTGTTCAGCAAAATCTCTATCTCTTGGATGTGGAGTCTCCGCCTGCCTCTAAAATTGGTGACGAAGATCCAGAAACACTGGATGCTCCGGTCGACATTCAGGAACCGACTGTTGACCCTCCGTCTTAGGATAACCAGCTAGAGATATCTCACCATGCCTTAGCTGGAATCACCACCCCCCAAACAATGCGGGTTAGGGGTTACTTCAAGAAGCTTCCTCTTACAATACTCATTGATTCTGGTATCACTCATAATTTCATTGACCCACAGATCGCTAAACAAGTTGATTGTTTTATCCATCCTTGCTCCAACTTTGAAGTCATGGTTGCCAATGGGGGCACCTTACCTTGCAAAGGGAAGTGTCGAAATGTGCGTATCTCTATGGGAGATTATACCTTGCGCTCTGACATGTTTGCCTTTCCCTTAGGCAGATGTGATGTGGTTTTGGGCGCTCAATGGCTATGCACACTTGGCCCTATCTTATGGGATTTTGCTGAACTTTGGATGCAGTTTTCCCTCAATGGACAAAAACACACATTGACAGGATTATAACCAGGTTCTCTTAGCATCATCAGTTCACATCGCATGGAAAAACTACTCAAGAAGAATTCACATGGTGTTATCGCTCAGATCCATTGCATTCAGATGCAACCATCAGCGGTCTCCACTACTCCTTTGGATCTACAACAAATTATGGATCGATATACAGGTGTCTTTGCTGAAACAGTGGGATTCCCACCTTCTAGGCCAGAAGACCATCGTATTCAGCTCCTTCCTGGCAGTGTTCCTCCCAACATCAGGCCCTATCGCTACCCATTTCACCAAAAAATGGAGATTGAAATGCTCGTTCGGGACTTATTGAAGCAAGGTATTATTCGCCCAAGCACTAGTTCCTTTTCTTCTCCAGTTATTCTTGTCTGCAAAATAGATGGGTCATGGCGCCTCTGCATTGACTTCCGAGCACTTAATCACCTCACCATCAAGGATAAGTTTTCAATTCCTGTTGTTGATGAGCTTCTTGATGAGCTTCATGGGGCTCACTTTTTCTCCAAGTTGGATCTTCGTTCTGGGTATCATCAAATTCGGGTTCATGAGGATGATATCCCTAAAACAGCTTTCCGCACACATGATGGCCATTATGAGTTTTTGGTCATGCCCTTTGGCCTCACTAATGCTCCTTCCACATTCCAGGCCCTAATGAATAAAATATTTCGACCCTACTTGTGGAAATTCATTTTGGTATTCTTTGACAATATCCTCATCTACAGTAAAACATGGGATGAACATCTCCAGCATCTGGATCTTGTCATGCAACTTTTCTCTAACCATCATCTCCATGCCAAGCAATCTAAATGTCTTTTTGGACAGAAGGAAGTTGAGTATCAGGGGAACATTATCTCAGCACAAGGGGTTCACGTGGATCCTGCCAAAATCGATGCCATGAACAATTGGCCGCATCCTCAAACACTCAAGAGCCTTCGTGGTTTTTTGGGGTTGACTAGATACTATCGCAAGTTTGTCAAGGATTATGGGAAGATTGCAGCTCCATTAACTGCTCTATTGAAAAAGGATGCTTTTACATGGACACCTGCTGCTCAGTGTGCATTTAACAAACTTAAACAAGCTATGTGTACTAAACCTGTGGTAGCCATGCCCGATTTTTCCAAGCCCTTCACTATTGAGAGTGATGCTTGCGGCAATGGACTTGGTGCTGTTCTCCTTCAAGATGAACACCCCATTGCGTTCACCAGCAAATCCCTTTCAGGTAAGAATTTAGCTTCCTCTACCTATGAGAAGGAAATGATGGCTATTTTGCATGCAGTATAGAAGTGGCGCCCATACCTATTAGGGAATCATTTCTGCATCAAGACTGATCACCAGAGTCTGAAATATTTCTTGGACCAGCGTGTCTCCTCCCTGGCATAACAGAAATGGGTTAGCAAACTCATGGGTTATGACTATGAGATCACTTACAAGAAGGGTAAAGACAATATTGTGGCAGATGCTCTTTCTCGCACATTTGATGCCCAAGGTTCTCTTTCAGCTATTTCTATGTCTGTTCCAAATTGGTTGCAATCTGTTCAACAGGGTTATGTCAATGACTCTTCCTTATCTCAAATCATCCAACGCTTGACCAACAACCCTTCTGCTGTACCACATTACTCTTGGTATGGTGCTTCTCTGCTATACAAGGGTCGTCTAGTGCTTCCCCAGAGCACAGATCTTCAACAGGCTGTCTTCTATGAAATCCATGCTTCTCCATCGGCAAGGCACTCCGGGTTCCTCAAAATGTATGAACGAGCACGGTGTAACTTCTTTTGGCAGGGCATGAAAAGTACAATTCAATAGATGGTGGTCGAATGTGATACCTGCCAGCGCAATAAGGGTGAAACAACACTCCTTCCAGGATTGCTTGAACCCTTTCCCATACCTACATGGATTTGGACAGATATTTCTATGGATTTCATTGAAGGGATCCCTAAATCTAGCGGGAAGACAGTGATTCTCGTTGTGGTTGATCGCCTCTCCAAATATAGCCATTTTTGTGTTCTCAGCCATCCCTATACAACCTCCTCCATCGCTCAAATTTTCCTGGACCAGATATTTCGTCTTCATGGCATCCCTTCTTCCATTGTCTCGGATCGTGATGCGACTTTCACCAGTCATTTTTGGATAGAACTATTTCACCACACTGGCACCAAACTGAAGATGAGTTCAGGGTATCACCCACAAACAGATGGTCAAACTGAAATTATCAATAAATGCTTAGAAACTTATCTTCGTTGCTTCACCTCGGAACAACAACATCAGTGGGCAAAGTGGCTCCCTCTCGCTGAATGGTGGTACAATACCTCTTACCACACTGCCTCTAAAATGACTCCATATGAAGCAGTCTATGGTTAGGCACCTCCAGCTCTTCTTCCATACACCCCCACCACTTCACCAGTTCAGGAAGTGGACACGGTCCTTCGAAACCGTGATCAAATTCTTCGCATTTTGCAGCACAATCTTCACATGGCAAGAAATTGCATGAAGCAACAAGCTGATCAGCACCATTCTGAGTGCACTTTTCAAGTCGACGATATGGTTTTTCTTCATCTCCAGCCGTACAAACAATCCTCCATGAAACTCAAAGGGCGTCATAAGCTCGCTCCAAAGTTCTATGGGCCATATTGGATTCTTCAAAAGATTGGGTCCGTTGCTTATAAATTGGAACTTCCTCCTTCTTCCTGCATTCATCCAGTCTTTCATGTCTCTTGTTTGAAGAAAGTTCTTGGCACCAACATCAATGGAAAAACGATTTTACCCGAACTGGACAATGAAGGATCCATCCTTTTGGAGCCAGAGGCCATCCTCAATCGACGCACGTGTCAGCTTCGTTATCGCTCTATCACATAGGTCTTAATTCAGTGGCACGGCATGCAACTAGAGGATGCTACATGGGAACCACTCCTTCAGATTCAACAACAATTTCCACATCTAAAGCTTTGAGGACAAAGCTTTTTTTAAGGGGGAGGGGATGTTAGGAACACATGTCTTTACTTTGTTAGTATGTTGTTATTGGACGCACATGCTTTGTAAGTCATCCCGTAGTATTTGTTGATCAATAGTTTGTGTTATTGTTGTTGGCGCATATGCTTTTTAAGTCGCCCGTAGTATTGTTGATCCATAGTTTGTAGCGGCCCATGGTTTTGACCCATAGTATTGGCGCCTAGACTTAGTATATAAGTGTGTGTTGAGACCTATGAAGGCACCATGAAGTTATTTGTATTGAGCTTGCTCATAGGAGGTTGCCCCCTCGAAGTGGCCTGTGATCAATATAAAAGTGATTCTGAGTTCTGTCATTTCTGCTATTTCGCATATTCGTATTAATTAATTGTTGTAGGTGCATCACAGTGGCTGCTTTGCTAAACTGTGGGTTGCTCAAATTCTTCGAGATACAGGGGATGAGAGCCTAGATCCCATTCTTAACACACATGCTCCAGAGTTGGGATGCGACCCAACAATACTTTGTTGTAAGTGAGCATATCCTCATGATTGACATTGAGGATATCTAATTTTTGAACGGTTTGTCCTAAATAGGGGACATTGTACAACTCACTGGTACTCGGGCCAGCGATCATACAGTGGAGGACATGGTGGCATAGTAGTGCATAGCTTCTTCTCATCCTTCCAGCGGGAAGATACTCATAAGAGATGTGGTGAGTCATCCACTGAGGACCATACTGCTTACTATTACCAGGGTGGTGGGTAGCCAAGCTCTACATACGGCTACTCGGACTCAGATGTTATATGTGAAAGACTGTATGTCTCCCATGGTCTTCAACTGGTGTGAGGGTCTCCTCGCCAACATTCGAGCTCAGTTGACCAAGTGTCGGCGCGGGGAGCTCAAGCAGTTTGGGTACATATTGATCATAGTGTCATTCCTCTTGGAGCGGGTTCCTCTTCTATGCCCGCAGGTAGTATTGGATTACAGGGATCTGAGAGATCCTCACATGCTCAGGTGGGCAGAGGTGATGACCTGCCATGGTGGGGGTCCCATCATCATTTTTGGTCCCAAGTTGTTTAGCTGGATGGAAGGCTAGTTACTTATGGTCGAGGACTTTCCATACAGCGACATGGACTTTCGAGAGGATCCCAACTTAGTGCTGCCAAAGGGTGCAGCATGGGGAGATATCGGTAAGAAAAAAACTCTTGTAGTTTTTAGTTTTGTGAATTATATTTTTTTTATGTAGTGCTGACAAGTACATTAAATTTGTGTGCAGATGTGGGTCTCGTGCAACCAGTAGGTCTCTCTCTTCTAGCGAGGAGAGACAGAGGTGGGGAGGCAATGGTTCTTGTAGGTGCTCATGCTGCCATCGAGGAGATGGAGGAGGTATACCAGAATCTGTCCGAGTTGACTGTGGAGGTACCAGAGCTGGCTATCGATGACCTACCGAGGCCCATGTAGAGGTTTGCGGTTGGAGCATCTATGCGCTTCAACGCCTTAATCCACAAGGTGGCTTGTACTGTAGACTGCTTTCTCACCCAGCGTTAGAGAGCTGTTAGAGTCAGGGGTGTACGGGTCAGGCGTGGTGCCTGAGACACTTTTATACTTGTACTAAGAACTTAGAGGCCTCAGATTTTGTACTTAACGAAAGCTTACAATGCTCCAGATTTTTGTAGAGACTCATTGAAAGCCATCGTGCTTCAAATTTTGTACCAGCACTACTTTTGAGCGATTTACATATATATACATTATCGGCGTTTTATACATTATGTGTTCTTCAAATGATTGGTGATGTGATGTTGTTTGTATGTTTGCTTCTATACATTATATTTACATGTTGTGAATGCTTTTACATATTATGGATGCTATGTGTGTGCAATGTACCAATCCAAAATGAAATTGGCCATCGAGTCAGCAACTGTGTTTAACTCTCGTGGAATGTGCAGGTATTGAATAGATTCAAATGACATTTCCAGGAGACGTACTCGTCTGAAGAGACAGAGTAAGATGGGATCACGGATGGCGTATATCCAGTTTAGATGAGAAAACACTAATTGAGAATCCATGCGGATAACAATGTGGTTCATACCCAAGGAAATGGCATCATCTAGGGTTCAAATTACTGCCTGATATTCTGTGGCATTGTTGGTCGCAAACCCTAGGAAACTTCCTCTTGATCTAATGAGCTCACCTGTTGGGGATTATAGTACCCAGGATGCCGAAGAAAGGTGAAGGGTATGCCAGTTGGCGCCGTCTGCGAATCCATAACACAATGCCATCTTCACATGCAGACAGAACATGGTACGAGAAGCGGAAACAAGATCAAAAGACACTCGAAAAGAAATGCGTCACACCACACAAAAAAAAACCACGCCATGTACAATATATACAAGCAAGTCTATGCATGAGAGATCAAGCATAGTATCTCTTCAGGTAAATCCCATTGCGGGGTTCACCCAAAGAGATTCCATCATAATCTTCAAGCTCGTAGGCACCTTCTTCCAACACACATTTTATAACGTAGGGTCCATGACACATCGACTCGAACTTCCCTGCTCCTAGCTTATCGTGATTCTGGTCATAAGTGAGGACTAGATCACCCTCATTAAAGATACGAGGTTCAACCGACTTATTGTATTGGGCCTTGATGCATTTATTATGTGCTTCATTAGCGAGAGCGGCATCACGATGGGACTCGTCAAGCTTTGCTAGGTGCAAGAGACGTTCTTCCTCAGTAGTAGTGTTAGGAAGAAGTTCGACTACGAGCTTTAAAGATCGGATTTAACACTCTATCAGCAGAACAACCTCCAATACATATACCAATTTGAAGGGAGTGAAGCCTGTGGCGGTTTTAACGATAGTTCGATAGGCCCATAATGCTGAAAATAGCATATTATGCCAGTTGGACTTTTGTGTCCCTACCATCCTCTGGATCATAGTTTTCAAGACCTTGTTAATTTCCTCAACTTGTCCATTGGATTGCGGGTAGTAGGGTGTCGAGTGTTCATGGCGAAAACCCAACCTGTCGCTCAATTCATCAACCATATGGTTCTGAAAGTGAGAACCATGATTGGTAACTATGGCCTACGGAACTCCAAACCATGCTATCACATGATTGAACATGAAGAGTGCAGTGGTTTTGCCATCATTTTGGTATGTAGGCATAGCTTCGGCCCACTTTGTGAAGTAATCCACATCTACGATGATGTAACTATGCCCCCCGACCGAGGTAGGCTTACAGTGCATAAAATCGATGCCCCATTTTGCAAATGGGCCAACGGCAATAACCGAATGTAATGAGGTGGGATGAGTGCGCTTCTTCGTATGAAAGTGTTGGCAAGGAGGACATTTTTTAACAGCCTCAATACAATCTTTGAATACAGTAGGCCAATAATATCCTACGTGCAAAATCTTCTAGGCAGTATTCATCCCAAAGAGGTGACTACCACATTCCCCAGCATGACAGTCATTCAAAACGCGTTCAACCTCATCATGAGTGAGACAACGTCGAAGGATTAAATCGACGCCATTACGATACAAAGTATCATTAATGATTAAGTAATACTTTCCATGCTGATGAATCTTACGACGATCGTCGTGAGAAAGTTGAGGATCAAAGCATTGGGTTTGAAGATACAATAGAATATCTCCATACCAGGGGTTAGTTGTACTGATGAGAAACAATGATTCATTTGGAAATGAATCATTGTGCTCAACTTCTGCATCAAGACGGGGAAGGTCGCAAATGAGCTCGACAAGCACCAAAGACTTTTTAGACTTAGATTTCTCGAAAAGAAGATCGAATTCTTGCAGTATCACAATCCAGCATGAATACTTGCCCCCAAGCACCTGACGTGTCAATACGTGGTAGATGGGGTTCGAGTCAGCAATGCTAGTGGTGGTATGGAACAAAATGTAGTGACAGAACTTCTGGACGGCAATGAATGCCACTAAAGCAAGTTTTTTGACATGTGAATATCTAGTTTCAGCATCAGCTAGGCCCTTACTTGCATAGTATATCACATGTTCCTAAGCGTTTTGATCCTCGTGTACCAAAACCATGCCGATAGTGGTAGCAGAAGCAGTGAGATATAAGATGTAATCTCGATAATAATTAGGTGGTTGGAGCACAGGGGCATGCGTGATGGCATGTTTGATACTGTTGAAGGATTTTTTAGCTTGATCGTCCCAAATGAACGGGACATCCTTCTTAAGAAGTCTCATATAGCCCTGAGTTTCCTCCGCGAAATTACAAACAAAACATCGTAAATAAGTCACCTTCCCTTAGAGACTTTGAAGCTCTGTAACATCAATCGGGGGTGGTAGGTTGATGATGGCCTCCACCTTTAAGGGATCTATGCGGATCCCATCCTTCGAAACAATAAATCCTAAGAGGCGTCCACACTCAATGAAAAATATACACTTGTGAGGATTCAGACGGATATTGTACCGTCTGCATCTGAGGAAATGGCTGTCAGATGATCAATGTGGAACTCGCACTGCTTTGAATGAGAAGGGAGATTGTCCAAGTAGGGTTCCACAAAGTCCTTAATATCGTGGAAGGCGTACGACATAGCCCGCTGAAATGTGGCACCGAAATTTTTAAGGCCGAATGGGAGCTTACGATAAGCGAATGTACCCCATGGGAAGATGAAACCCGTCTTATGTTGGTCGGTTGGGTTGATCTCAATTTTGTTGTAATCAGAAAATCCATCCATAAATGAGAAGATGATGCTTCCAGCACAGTTTTCGATGATCTGGTCGATGGAGGGGGTTGGGTAGTTGTCTTTTAGACAAGCCCAATTAAGGCCCTGATAATCAACGCAGACATGAATGGTGCCCTGCTTTTTGTTCATAGGAACGACGTTTGAGACCCAATCCATCAATGTGATAGGATAAATAAAGCCAACCTTTAAGAGCTTTTCAATTTCTGCCTTTATTGTCGTAGTCTTCCGGGGGTGTACTAGTTGCAACTTTTGACGTACAGGTTTGATGTCGGGATAGGTTTTTATTTCATGAGAAACAATTGCAGGGTCTATCCTGGGCATCTCCTCATAAAACCAAGCAAACACATCTCGAAATTGTTTGAACAAGGTCGTGCTAACAGCGATTTCTTTAGGGGAACACTTTTGGCCTATGCGAATGTGTTCCACCAAACTAGGTTTCACCGAGATGTATACCGTGGTGGTTGGCTCAATGTTGGCCAAGTTGCCCTCCATATCCATAAGACATGTAAGGATGGGGGACTGAGGGGATGGGTAGATATCCAGTGAAAAGAGGGTATGGATGAAGAAGAAAAGATGACGTATGATGGAGATCATCCCGCGGTCTGTCGTCAACATTCATTACTTCCATGATGGACTCGTCTGAATGAAAAGTTCAAAGTAAGAGATTAGGTAGAGAGGACATCCGTCGTAGAGAACACAATGGGGAGGCCATGTTTAAATGGTCCTCCGAAGCTGATTGGATAGCCTCATAAATGCGTTCAGCTGGTGAAAGAGGCATCATATCTCCAAACAGGTGTGTTGTGGCTTCATCCGGTACAAGCCAAGCATCGTTTGAGTGAGATAAAATCTCAGTAGAGATCATGTTCACCATATCAACATGATTAGGGGGGTCTGCGGCTAGAAGAATTCCCATGAGATATGAATCTTTCAATAGGCCAACCCCTATACTCTCATACTATTTTGACATCTGTCCAATGGAAGGAACATGGTCACCAGGATGAGTAGTGGGAGTAGTGGCATCCGGTGTACAAAAATCGAACTAGTCAATAGTAAGAATTCATCCTTGGTGGGGGAACTGTACTACATGGAAGACTGAAGAGGCGACCACCTGCATAGTGTAAAACCAATTGCGACCAAACAAGAGATTATAATCTAATGGGGTCGAGACCACTTCCACGTTAATGGTTACGGTATTTCCGCCCAACTCAACTGCAAGAGCTTGTAAGAGCCCATGAGGTTGAAAGCCACACCCGTCGAATGCTTTCAATGTGATAGGGGAGTGATTCAATTTGAGAGAGCCAATGGCTCTCCAACAAGCGATAGACATGACGGAAGTGGAGGCTCCTTCATCCAAAAGAGTGCGATGGACAATCTTTCGAGCAAGATTCGCAGTAAATTGGAATACGAGACAGTGTGAGAGCCTCGGCTTAAGGTTGTCAAGACGAAACATGATGGTGTTCGAGGAATCCAGGTCGACTGCACCAATGGCTGCAAGGAGAGTTTTGCGTTGATTGGGACAATTATACAAAACCACCAGGGTGGACATGGCGCAAGGAGCTTGGGCCAAGTACTCTACGATATTGTAATTTTGTGCCGCGCAAGCATTAGGATTGAAAAAAACTTTTCGAATTGTGCTCTTGGGTGGATGCAATATCAAATCTAAAGAGGGCCTATCTATGGTGAGAGAGGTTGATGGTACAGTGCCATGAGGTAAAGAGTCGGAAGCTTTTTCAGTATTACTTCCGACAGGTTCCTTCGAAGGGACCTGTTCATAAGATCGCAAGCAAGTAGTCAAATTAATCGCCTCGTCACGCAACATGAGAACATGCATGATATTTCATGGTCCCCCCTAGGATGGGGGGGTTTGAGCAATCATCTGCTGCTTTTGAGTAGGAAACAGATCGTCGAGGACTGTGGGAGTTGGTTTACCCCTAAGAAACTTTTTCACTCCATCTCTGTGGGGACACTCTTTGGAGAAATGGTCTTCTCCACACAGTAGACAAGGATACTTCAATTTCCTTTTCTGCTTAGTATCTTCAGGAGTGCTCTTTGGTTCCTGCTGGGCAGAAGACTTCTTGGGTTTCCCCTTGTTCTTCTTTTTTCCATTAAACTTCTGAGATGAAGCTGATTGAACAGAATTGACCTCTTCAGTTACAGCAGGAGTAGTGGACTTGGCGGTGTTGTGGCCAACCAGAGTTGGGTTGGATGATCCAACAGTGCTAGGAGCAGGCTGGGTGTTAAGGGAACCTATGATCCCATCAGCTTGGGGTCCCTTATGTGGTTTCATGGGATCGTTAACATCCTAGGGTGCATCAGGAAAAATATTGAACAGAGTGCCAGATTGGGTGTAGACCAAGTCCAACAGATGAGCACTCGCGATCGCAACATCTTTTGCTATGGTGGGAATGAGCGATTTAGTAAGCCAGTCTGCTAGGAGTTGATCAGGAATGGGAGCTTTAATGAGAAGTTTTCTCCTTTTCCACTCGTGGATATGATCCAAAATGTGGGTGGTGGTATTCTGGCGGAGCGAGGTTAAAAGCTCAGTACCAGTCTCATACTGTATAGGAAGCTGGAAATGCGTCAAAAAGTTCATAGGAAGAGAGCCAAAATCAAGAAAAGAGTGCAGTGGAAACTCAATGTACCACTTGGTAGCCGAATCGGTGAGAATCCTTGGGAATAATCTAAGACAAATTGAATCATCCATTAAGGAATTATATGAACACCATAAATGGTATGTCATCACGTGGTTCTTGGGGTCTTCACCCGGCTTGCCATCAAACTTGGGGATATCAGACGAACGTTTCACCGGAATCGGTGGCCAGTTAGATCCATGGTAAATAGGATCGTTGGTTAAACGAGAGAGGTCAGGTAGGTCCAAAGTAGCCAGAAAGGGCAACTGTGGATTAGGTTGCGCGTATTGATAATACGGATAAGGCATGTAAGGACTAAATTGACCGTAAGGTGTACCAGGATAAAACTGACCGTAGGGGGGTGTGCCACCCGGACCGTAAGGAGGTCCGCCACCATAAGGTGGTCCGTTCCAATAGGGTGGGGGTCCACATCCACCTCTGGGAGGGGGTGGAGGTCCGCCACCACCACTTGGAGGAGGTGGGGTTCCATAACCGTAATAAGTTGGCCCACCACTGCCTCCGCCTAGAGGGGGTGGTGGAACACTTCCGCTGCCAGATGGGTGGGGGTCCCTACCACCTCTGCTGTCAGAAGGATGAGGGTTTCCACCACCACCACCAACACCATAGTAATTAGGTCCTCCATCGCCTCCACTTGGAGGGGGTGGTGGACCACCACTGCCACTCGAAGGGAAATGTCCTCCTCCACCATGATAAGGTGGTCTGCCACTGCCTCCGCCTGTAGGAGGTGGTGGACCATTCCCGCCACCACCTGAGGATGAGGGGCATTGTAGGTAAAATGAGGTGGGCCTCCACCAACATTAGGTGGGGGCCCGCTCCCTCTAACAGGAGGTGGGGGAGGACCGATCGAGGGTGGAGGTACTTGAGGGATAGTCGGTTGGGGTCCGTGTTGCAACACAGGTTGTTGCCCCCACAGAGTGTATGGATTCCCTGGATAAGGTATCCCTTATGGCGCATTTCCGGGATTAGGTTGGCCCGACACATGGTTAACAGAACCTAGATATGCTTGATTCCATGAGGGTTGGGTTACATTTGACAACCCTCCAACATGAGATAATCCCATGGTGGATGGTCTAGCGAGTTGGGCAGGTCCAATGGAAGGTCCGTTGGGTATTCCACTACTTATGTTCTAGTTAAGAAATGAGGGTTTCCCCCCAACCACAATAGGTTGACCACTATTCAAAGGTTGAACCAATGTAGGTTTTTGACTAGCTACCATGGTAATAACATTACTGATAAGATAATCCGTAGGAATGGAATACCCTCCCCTAGAATTCTGAGGTGGGGGAGGAACCGGTAAAGTAATCGTGGTAGTGACAGGTCTGTTGGACCATTGTCCTTCCATCAGTTGGTTCACTTGAGGTGTGGGACTAGATTCTTGCGAGGGTTGACCAATCTCATTAGTGGTCACCTGGTGGAATGCTTTAGGTGATCCAAAAGATATCGAATGAACTGGGATATTTCCGTCGTCAAGTCGTATTTGGAAATGATGATTGTGGAACTCTTCAAAGTGTCGCTCGAGACTTTGTCTTCAAAGCTCATCTCCTTTAACACGTAACGGTTCCAAACGTTCATGGATGGGGCCAAAATTCTCGGCAAGGTCAGGCCTATGGTAAGGCCTAGTGAACTCTGGAGTAGTCCAGTTAGGTGGGGATGAGATGAAAAAATGAGCCACTGGATGGTCTGTAGAAGATGTCCAATAAGCTGTTGAAGGACCAACAGCTGCAGCAGGGTCGTCCTTGGGTTGGTTTATCCATTCCAATGATCCAGGTTCTCCCGGGATGACAGGATAAGGGTTTTGTGAAGTGGGGGTTTGTGCTTCTTCATCCTACATGGGATGAGAGGTGAGTGAATCTGGTGGAAACAAATGTCTGCCAGTATTCAAGGTGGGGTTCCCTACTTCAGTAGCAATGACCGTGTTACGCTGATCCATTCTTACCCTCGAAATAATCTCCAGATTAAGGGGAAATTTGGGTGGCAAGTTCAAGATCCTACGGGACCTTTTCCAGGGAAAATCCGCCAGAGTATCAGGAAAATAAGCCAAAAAAGGTCGAAACAGTGGTTCTCCTAAAGGTATACTAAAATAAAATCAGTCCAAGAAACCTATTCAAACTAAGGCAACAAGCAAACTTATGTGACAGAGTGGATTCAAAAGTCTGGAAGATCATGGGATTATCAAGGCATCGCAAACCGCAATATACTGCAGGGTCCAATAATATGACGCAACAAGGAGGATTGGGACCGTACCTTTTCCTGCATACCCAACTACTTGGACAGAACGTGCGTGCTAATCTCCCCGAGTGCTATTCCCGGTGTATTTATTTTCCAAGATGGCCAAATGGTTAACTTGGTTGGTTTCAGGAATCCTATTGGTGTCTCCCGATATACGCAAGGTATGTGGGAGCTCAAATCCGTAGTGGTGCTGTCTAATGCATAGCCATTGGCACGAGACCTTTCGATATACGTGTCGAGTACGTGATACACCCTTCGATATACGCCAAGTACGGACTATGGTACTTGGTGGGTATGTGAAGGAGCTCGATATACCAATGTACGTGGAAGACTACAATACCCCCAGACTATAGTGCTAGCAAGTAACGACAGTTGCCATGCTTAACGATGCCGGAACACATCTCTAACTTACACACAAGTTGCTAAATTTTTTTTACCTAGTTCTACCATTAATTTTATCTTGGACGATTAGGTCAATGCATGGGGTGAGTACATAATCAAAAATAGAATGCAAGCCCTAGCTACATGCACGAAGTATTCTTTTATTTCGATGAATTCTACCTATGGTAAGGAGAAAGCTTTTTCCAATGGTATTGCCAAACAAACTCAATGCAACACAATTCCCACTGCAAACAAATTTGACAATGAAATTACTCTTCTCTTTTTCAATGAAACACACAAACGTACACAACACTACTATCCAAATCAAAGTATTTTTTTTCTTTTCTTTTCTTTTCGTTTTCAAATCAAAACAACACTAATGTAATGAAATGAGAGTATTCTGAAACGGGAAATGCAAGCTTTTCACTTTCTCTTTTCAATGATCTAAAGGAAACAAAAATAAAAAATGCACCTATCTTTCCTTAGCATGGAAAAAACTTTTGAGAAAGAACAAAATGTACTAGAGCTTTTCAAGAAGATGTATAATTCACAATTCAAGAAAAACACAATCAATCATATTTCCATGCATCTTTTCCAAAGCATTCCAATGCACAATGATCTTTCTTCAATAACTTTTTGAGAAACAATGGGAAAGAAGCATTTTTAATTTTTCAATGGATGCATCAAAAAATAAATTTGATAACAAATTTGCTTTCAAATTTAAATGACTAAAAAGAAAATGCTACTTGCGGCACTCATACATTCAGAAAACTGAAGAAAAGAACAAGCACTCAGCCAAGCAAAAAGACACACTTGACTCAAAATCAAGCAGCAACAAGCAAACTAAGCAAGCAAAGCTCAAAACAAATGTAAATGAGGTCTGGAAGGTGATCCAATGCACTGATCAGATCAGGAATGGAAGGAAGGGAAAGCAAGAGTGAATGGATGAAGGTGGGGGAGACAAAATGTTAGGAACCCGTGTCAACCCTTCTCTTTACTATGTTAGTATATTGTTGTTGGACGCATATGCTTTGTAAGTGATCCCGTAGTATTTGTTGATCCATAGTTTATATTAGCCCATATTATTGACCCATAGTAGTGGACGCATATGCTTTGTAAGTCATCCCATAGTATTATATGTCCCATGGTTTTGACTCATAGTATTGGGCATAGACTTAGTATATAAGTGTGTGTTGAGGTCATTAAAGGCACTATGAAGTTAATTGTATTGAGCTTGCTCAAAGGAGGTTTCCTCCTCGAAGTGGCCCGTGATCAATATAAAAGTGATTCTGAGTTCTATTATTTCTGATATCTTGCGCATTTGCATTAATTAATTATTGCAGGTTCATCACATCTGGTATCAAAGCACTTTCTTGGGCTCGTTGGGTGGAATTTATGCCAATTTTTTTTTTGCATCTGTTGCAAGTTCGGATCTGGGGATAACCCCTATCCGCTTAACTGTGGGAAGTACGTGGGAATAAGCCCTAAAAATCATTGTGAGGAGTACCACAGGAACTCCAAAGTAGCTGGCCCATTGAGAGGACCTGCCAGCGAAAAGGGCAACAACCCCTACCTGATTGACTAGTTCCCACCCGTGAGGTAAACCAAGAGTTGTCGTTTGTGGCAAAGCGGTTATCAGTTTTACCTGAGCCATGGAGTGAGGGGTACTGCCCCAATACACAAGCCGTCAGACAGCATTGGTGGCCGAGTGAATCCCCTGAACCAATAGGAAGCCACACATACATGGGGTCCATATCTATTTTCAGCTGAACTGTTGCCGATCACTTCTGCTCCAGATCCAGCCATTTCAAATGTATTCTGAAAGTCGTTCTAGATCCAGTCTCCATTTCAGATCGATTCATTTTAGATCCCTTCCATGTCGTTGCAGATCCATCTGTTGCGGATCCCTTCTGTGCCGTTGTTTCCAATCCATTTATGAAAGAAAGAAAAAAAAACCATGGAGGAAGCACTTGCAGCCATCCAAAAAAAACTCCAAGATATGGATGAAAAATTTCTTAGCCTCCATCTTCAGCATTTAACCATGAACAATAACCAATAGCTAGAATATTTGCAGCCACCGCGTTCTCTTCTTCCAGCAATTTTCGTGGGCCGAAGCTTGATTTTCCTCGCTTCAATGGTACTGATCCGACCGGATGGATATACTGAGCAGAACAATATTTCAGTCTGCATAATACTTTTGATGTCCATAAATTTCCCCTTGCATCCTTTCATTTGGAAAAAGAAGCCCTTCAATGGTAACGTTGGTACATCAAAGCTCATCCCGAGCCAAACTGGACAGATTTTTGCCAACTCCTTTTGCCACGATTTGGTCCTAGTGCTTGTGATAACTTCACAGGAGCACTCACTAAACTTCACCAAATTGGCACAGTGAGAGAGTATCAGACATAATTTGAGAAACTAGCCAATCACACAGAAGGATTGTCTGATGAATTCTACAGGAGTTGTTTTATCAATGGTCTCAAGGATGAAATTCGCTCAGAGGTCAAAATGTTCTATCCCAACACAATGATGAAAGTCCTAGGGTTGTCTAAGTTGGCAGAGGACAAGATCGCAGCTCAACAACGCTCCAAACCCACCTTTGTTCCCTTCAAAAATATGGGTTCCCAACGACCTCCCATCATGCCTGCTCCTCAACCAACTACTATCAAGCAATTGTCTGAAATAGAGACGCAGGAACGACGAGAAAAAGGACTTTGTTATAATTGTGATGAGAAATTCACTTGGGGACATAGATGTGTTCAACAAAAGCTCTATCTCTTGGATGTGGATTCTTCGCCTGCCTCAGAACTTGATGAAGAAGCTCCAAATACAGTAGATGATCAAGTCGACATTCAACACCCACCTGTTGACACCCCATCTCAAGACGACCCACCTGAGACCTCTCTCCATGCTGTAACCGGCTTCACCACCCCACAAACAATGCGAGTCAGGGGATACTTCAAGAAGCTCCCTCTTACCATACTCATTGATTCTAGTAGCACTCATAACCTCATTGACCCTCGGATTACCAAACAGGCTGATTGTTTTCTCCATCCCTGCTCCAACTTTCAAGTCATGGTTTCCAATGGGAGCACCTTACCTTGCAAGGGGAAGTGTCACAATTTGCATATCTCTATGGAAGATTATAACCTACACTCTAACATGTTTTCCTTGTCTTTAAGCGGATGTGATGTGGTTTTGGGCATTCAATGGTTATGCACACTTGGCCCCATCTTATGGGATTTTGCGGAACTTTGGATGCAGTTTTCAGTCAATGGGGCACAACACAAATTAATGGGATTACAACCACAGTCTCTCTGCATCATCAGTTCACATTGCCTGGAAAAAATACCTAAGAAGAATTCACATGGTGTCATCACTCAGCTCCATTCCATTCAGATGCACCCATCAACGGTCTCCACTACTTCCTTGGATACATATGCCAGTGTCCTCGCTGAACCAATGAGCTTGCCGCCTTCAAGATACCTTTCCAGTATGAATTTAGTCGCATCTACCTCTTAGCGGGAACTGATGGATATTTTGCATGCAGTACAGAAGTGGCCGCCATACCTATTAGGGAATTATTCCTGCATCAAGACTGATCTCCAGAGTCTGGAAAATTTTCTGGAACAATGGGTCTCCTACGCAACACACCTGAAATGGGTTATCCCTTTGAGATCACTTACAAGAAGGGTAAGGACAATATTGTGGCAGATTCTCCTTCTCACACGATTGATGACCCAGTTTCTCTTACAGCTCTTTCTCTGTTTGCTCCAAATTGGTTGCAATATGTTCAACAGGGCTATTTATTCTATGAACTCCATGATTCTTCATCAGCAAGGCACTCTGGGTTCTTCAAAATGTATGACCGGGAACAATGTAACTTCTTTTGGTAGGGACTGAAAATGACAATTCAACGGATGGTGGCTGACTGTGATACTTTCCAGGTCAACAAGGGTGAAATGACACTCCTTTTGGGATTGCTCAAACCCTTGCCCATCCCTACACAGCTTTAGCCAACTATTTCTATGGATTTCCTAGTAGTGCTCTAGTGGTACAATACCACATCTCAAAGGACACCATATGAAGCAGTCTATGGATAGACACCACTAGTTCTTCTTCCATACATCCTTAGCAACTCCCCAGTTCAGGAAATTGACTCGGTTCTTTGGAACCGCGATCAAATTCTTCTCATTCTGCAGGACAATCTTCACATGGCCAGAATTCACCTGAAACAACAAGCCGATCAACACCGTTCTGAGCGCATTTTCCACGCAGCTGATAGGGTTCTTCTTCGTCTATAGCCTTCCAAGAAATCATCCTTGACACTCCAAAGACATTAGTGGCCCGAAATGCAAACCGAGGATGCTACCAGGGAACCACTCCTTCAGATTTTGCAACAATTTCTCCAACCAAAGCTTTGAGGACAAAGCTTTTTCTAAGGGAGAGGGGATGTTAGGAACTCGTGTCAACCCTTCTCTTTACTATGTCAGTATATTTTTGTTGGACGCATATGCTTTGTAAGTTGTCGCATAGTATTTGTTGATCCATAGTTTATATTAGCCCATACTATTGACCCATAGTATTGGACGCATATGCTTTGTAAGTCTTCCCGTAGAATTATATGTCCCATGGTTTTGACTCATAGTATTGGGCATAGAAATAGTATATAAGTGTGTGTTGAGGTCATTGAAGGCATCGTGAAGTTAATTGTATTGAGCTTTTTCAAAGGAGGTTTCCCCCTCAAAGTGGCCCGTGATCAATATAAAAGTGATTCTGAGTTCTATTATTTCTGATATCTTGTGTATTTGCATTAATTAATTATTGCAGGTTCATCACACAAAAGTATCCACCACTACCGACTTCAAACTTGTCCAAAGCGGAACCCAAAGTCAATCCAAACAAACCAAACTCTCAACACACAAATCAAAATGGGATCTCTGGCTGAATGATGCAGCACAGGAAGAGTTCATACACCAAACCAAGGCTCATACTGTCAGATAAGGGAATGAATGCCCATATGTCAAGTCTCGACAGATCAGCGCACTCTATCTTTGCATACAGTGCAACGTTGCATGTTACCTATATGAGAGGTGCGATGGTGTCATAGTTCACTGATGCATAGGTCGCGATGAGCAAGCAACAGACAAAGGACAGAGGCTCGGGAAAACATCGTATCGCTCTGTTTTCACTGCCCAGGTGCGACAGGCGAATTCTAGACTCAAAAATGAATCAGATCTCTAAAAAATGAACCAGAAACAGGTTTGAAACTGAGTTGTATAAACTCAAAGGAAGAAGATCGGGATCTTCAACGTGAAGATCTGACAATGGAATCAATCCTAAGAAATAAAATGGCAAAAAGATAACAAGGCTTGTGTCAAGCAATCAACTGAAAATGACTCAGATTAACGATCACTAAACAAGAATACTCCGCAGTATGGTAGCCAGATTTGTTACCAGACAATCCACTCAACCAGAGGCAAGCTGGACCTCCCTAGCTCAATGCGAGTCTAGAACAAATAGAATAGACTACAAACACATTTCCTAGATCTACTTAAGGATCGAGTGCTAGATGTCTTACCTCTTTGATTTTCTATCCTTTCTCCCGAATGTTGCTCCACGCCTCACGGTCGTCAGATCCAAGTTGCAAGACCTGTCCAGACACAAAAAAGAGAAACGAGTAAAGAGCATCTATACAATAAGAGATCTATGTAAACAGTTAAGCAGGTAAACAACACAACATCGTTACACATAAGAACGATATTGGTGGAAAGCATTTGTATTACTGCAAGTAGAGGAGTACATGATAGAGATATAGAACTACAAGCAATGACTTAACGTAGCATCCCTTCTCCCCACAAGCCAATTTCCAAGCCCTTCCAAGGAAGCATGAATTCTCCAAGAGGTGAGTGAAGGTGTCCCAAGAGATATTTCACCAGCATGTAGATACCATAGTCTTCCTCCCTTTGGTAAGGGAGTGAGCCTCACTTATATAGGACTAAGTGGATGAGGTTATGGATAGGATAGGTAGAGATATGGTAGGAGAGAGATAGGGGATCCTCCCAATGAGTTAGGGGTCGAGTACCAGCTCTCCAAGAGATTAGGGATAAGCCCCCAAATGGGCATGCTTCGAGAAAGATCTCGAAATGGCTATTTTTTCCCATTAACAGACCTCGTCGCACCTTGCTATGGAGCAACCTGCGACGTCGCACGTTGCTAGTGTGCAACCTGCGACGACCTCTCAAAAGGTTGTACAAATTGAGTACAAATCCTCGCAAATGAGTACATGGTCCAAGTGACTTCAAGGATGTATATAATAAATCATGATGATGGGTATATTTTAGGTGTAATAGAGGGAATTAGAGGGAGTGAGGGAAATATAGGGAGAGAGTGAAGGAAAGAGATATGAAGGGAGGGACAAAAGGTGTGGGTGGGAGAGATGGGGGGTGGCAGGGGGGATCGGGAGAGATGGGGGGGTAGTGGGTGGGATAGAGAAAGATGGATACATTGACTAAGAGGGAAAGAGAGAGCGAGATATAGAGAGAGAATTGAAGAGAAGGAGAGAAGAAGAAATCACATTGGAGGTGGGTGAAGGGAAATTGATGGAGGGAGGGAGAGGGTCTGAGGGAGATATGGGGGGAGAGTGAGGAAAATATATAGGGATTTAGTGATATAAGGAGAGAGAGAGAGATAGATAGAGAGAAAGACTATGGGGGTGAGAGAGAGAGCAGGGAGTGATAGGATACATCTTGGAACCAAAATTTGGTATCAAAGTTCGATAGGCTCTAACCCTCCAATGAGAACAATGTGATCAAGGTATGGTTGAGTGTTGACAGATTCCTTGTTATGATAATGGTTGAATAAAGTTGTTTAGTCACCTAGAGTTGCATGGTGGAGTGTGAATCAATGCGGTCTAATGCATTTTTGTGATGGGTTGGC
This sequence comes from Larix kaempferi, assembly GCA_027924585.1. NCBI lineage: Eukaryota > Viridiplantae > Streptophyta > Pinopsida > Pinales > Pinaceae > Larix > Larix kaempferi. The sequence goes on along the minus strand of BSBM01000055.1, from coordinate 12,206,015 downwards.
TTAAGAAGCAACAAAAATGCTAGATGAGAGGTATGAAAAAGAAACATGTAGTGCAAGTATACATATTTGATTTCCAATAGATCATATAATGTTGTTTATGGGTAATACTATCGGTTTAGTTCCAAATCAATGAATAAATGATCATTTCGATCAAAGTGGGGTTCGGTGGGGTGGTTCCCCCCTTGTCCTAAAGGTTTGTGTGGATTCAGAGGCGGGAACCCTTGAGAAAAAAGATTGGTATTTTTTTGTATGCATTGTGTTTCTTCGGTCATTGAAATGTTGTGTGAAGTCGGTGATTTGAAGAGATGGAGAGAATCAAATGGAAATGGATGGAGAGAGAGAGAGAGAGAGAGAGAGAGAGAGAGAGAGAGAGAGAGAGAGAGATGTAGGAAGGGAGAGAGGGAGATAGAGGGAAAGGGGGGAGACAAAGAGAGAGAGAGAGAGAGAGAGTAAGGGAGGGAGGGATGGCCCATTTTTTGGGTTTACAACTTATTCTGCAAATCACATGCATGATTTCTAGTTTCAAATCGCTTGTGCAATTTGTAGTTTCAAATTGTGCACACATTTTGTAACTTCAAATAATGTGTGCATTTCTTTCTCCCAAACATGCATGTTATTTAACTTGTGAGGATTGATCGGTCCAAAACTAGTGCTAAGGAGCACACACACCTTTTTTTCTCATATCGATTGTGGGTTTTGGGAAACTACAACTGCATCAAAAAGGTCCTTAAAGTTTGTGCGAGCGCTCATATCTATTTAAAAAAAATGTATTATTGTTTGTTGTTTTTTAATTTAAAGTTTTGACTTAGTATGCATCAAAATCCTAAAATACATGTCTATTGTTTGTGCTATAATTTTTTGAGTTCGATCATTTTTAAAAATATATAGAGTGAAGTAGAACAAAATAATAATAATAATAAATTATATATATATATATATATTATGTTAAGACCATAGTACTACACACTGAAGAAATTCTAGGGTTATAATGACTTCCATAATTCTAAAAAATATAAAACTAAATTTATAAATTTTGAAAAATAAGCATCATGCACAAGAAAAAACTATTCTCTATAATTGCTCAAAAAATGTAATGACGTTCAATCATATAGCTAATGAAAACCCACACTAACACTACATATGCTTTATGTTTTTCTCAAAAATAACATAACAATGTTAGAAAAACTTGATTTTTACATATTTGCACAAAAAAACAATAAATAAAACATATTTTGTTAGGAAGATAACTCGATTTCTTACATCTCATTTATTACACCATAATCAAATTGATCATGGATGTACCTCAAATCCTCCTTCCAAGTCTAAATATTGTTATATTTCCATGTTTGCATGGCTACTAACACATCATGAAAAACCATCAATAGTTTGCACCCACCTATATCCAATAGTGTCATTTAGTGATCAAATACAAGAAAGTAGCACTGAATCAAGTAGTTGATCTATTGAGTCATCCGCCTATCCTAGTGTTGCAACTTTTATTGGTGAGAGTGCCCATTTTGGATGACTGTAAATAACAATATTTCACCCGCCCAATATTTTCTATAATTGTATATGTTGTACAACACTTTACTGCAATGAATCTAACACTATTTATCAATTATGAACTTCAAGAGCATTGGTTGTATCACTTGTGACAAATTTGTTTGCCTATTATTGAGGCTCATTTACTATTGATTAGGGAAGCACATTCTTCACTCTATGAGGTACATTTTAGTGTCCAAAAGAATATATTGCATATATAGAAACATTTCTTTTCTCCTTATATGTCCAAATAAGTTAGTTATTTTGTGAGACGTTTTTCCTTGTGTAACCCAAATTAGAGTGTAATTCACAAGCATGGATTCTACAAACCCCTATCGCTTCATACATGTCCTAGGAGGGTGTTTCTATGGATTTTAGTTAAGCATATCTAGTGATCCTCTAAAAACATGATTGTGTTTTTATTGTAGTATGATTCTTTTCAATGATGACCTTTTGTGTTCCCTATAACAAACAAATTATTACATAGTAGACACTAGACTTGTTTTCCCACCATGTTTGAACATCTTTAGCCTTCATCGCAGTATAACTTAAAATATGGATGATTATTTTCTAAGAAATTTTTGGAAGTAACTTTAGCAAATGTTCTAGTGCAAGTTGCAATATTGTACTACTCTCCATGCCCAAACTAATGATCAAATTTTGGTCACTAATTGCACCTTGGTCAAAATGCTCCCAACAACCCATTCCAAAATAAGACAATCCTATAAAGCATTACAAATAGTACAACATTGTTATAACATAGAAGTGCACTTTGTCACACGATATTCTCCTTTTCAAATGTGTTAAGTGTACCAACCAAACACCTCTTTTTAGATCACGACATCTTTTTTAGCTCCTACTTTCCTACCACAAGTCATCATCCATAAGCAAGCTACTACATTTGATAAAGATCTAGAACATATTATTCAAGTATAAAACAACCTTCATATTTACCAAGCACACATCAAGATGTTATGGGATCACTTTCTTATGAATACATCCTTTAAGGATGGTGATATGGTATGGTTATATGTTCAACAATACTACTTTCACCGGCTTAAACATCATAAGCTTCATCCACTTTGTTATGTCTCGTAATAGATTTTTCTTTCAACAACTTCAACATCATAAGCTTCATCCACTTTGTTATGGATCATATCAAATATTGTAGTAGATCACTCAAAATGCCTTCATGTTGGAGCTTCGAAGACAATTGTGCATTCATTGGGTAATTAATGTCTCCCATCTCAAGTTCATTTAACCTTCCTAGTTAGATTAAGACAATTCCATGTGTCAAACAGTTGGACAAAGATAGTGTCGATGTGCCATCATTCCATTGTTATTGGTATCATAAGTACATATCTTGTGGGGATCAATATTAAACTACATACCCAAGCTAAATGGTTTCTATAAGATTCTTTTGTTATTACTTTCCTCATCTTGTTTGGTAAGTGGGGACATTAATGTTTCCAAAAGGGAAGGAAATGATAAGAAATCCAAGAAAGAGGTTAGGGACAATACTGCTACAACATAATAATGCATTTAAAAATGTAATTAGATATTATTATGTAAATAAAAAGAATATCAATTTCAAAATAAGTGTCCACATTTTAAATCTGCCTATAAATAAACCTTTAACTAAATAAAATATCCCTTTTTAAGTTAATATAGGTTTCAGATATACACTCTTTAATCTATTTATACATCAATTTATCATTCAACTTCCCTTACAATTCAACTTCCCTTACAAATACAACTAACTAAGCAAACACAAATTAATACAAAAACACTATAGAAAATCTTGCTACAGATTGCATAACAGTTACCCTCGTGCAAAGAATAGTAAGACAACATACCGTGAAAAGATATCCATATAAAGTCCCCCCTTCTACACATTTATTTAGAATAGGAGAACATCCAGCTACTATTTATATAAAGTTCAAGAATTTCTCTGGTGGATAGGGTAGATTAAGTGCAAAACTGACGTTTATAATAATGGCCTATTTTCAAAAGGGAGGGTGAAATTCAGGGTGGTTAGTTGAAATGAGAGAGTTGGTTGATGCTTCTGATATTTATAGGAATTGGCTACAGGTTTTATGCTTTGAATTCAAGGTTTTTCATTATTCAATTTGTATTATCATTTTAAAAATAGATTCAATCATCGGACACCTAATTTATATAATTAAACAAAATATATTTGCAATTTCAGCAGGATTCAGACCTAACAAAAATCACCGGAAAAACGGACCAAAAAAATTAGCTAATGGTAACACTATGTCCGGCAAAATGATTGCGGAAATGCGGCATCTGATAATCTGTGTCACAATTCGGGGTATACATGATAAGTAGCCAAGAAATGGCGCACACAAATGTAAGTTAAAAAAAAAAAAGGCTAACAAAACCTAATTAAACTCTGAATTTTAATCCTTCAAGCTATTAACACTTAGCTCCTCACGATTCTTTTCTGGATTATTGTTTTGTATTTAACTGTAATTTATAGAAGTTGTGGTGCTAAGAAAATTTAGTTGTTAAGAGAAAAGTAAGATATTATAACTAGGTCATTAATCTTAATTTGGAAGATAACTAGTTTAAAGAAGAAAATTAAAAATAGCCAAGATTAAAACGAACTCCCATGAATTTCATAGCTAAACAGGGCAGTTGGTTTAGTCCCAAAACTCTGTGGATCGAAAGGGTTTGTGATCTTTGTTAGTCTATGAACTTTGAGGATGAAAATCACTTTCTCTTATAGTTCGCTCATGGGTTTCATAGTATTTGTTACAATACAAACCTTGCTAGCCTCCTAACTTGCTAAAACTATAGTGAGCTTGGAAAGCTTCTTACCAAGCCTATTAAGCATAGGAACAAAAGTTTAAAGCAAACCAAGTAATAACCTTCTTAAAATCTGATACACCAAAGTTGGTCTCAATGGAAATTAATCATCATCATTATTATCATCACTAATCACTAATAATTAGTCAAAAAATCCATCAGAAAAAGGCAGCAATAACTACTCCAAGGATGCCTCGGACAAATGGCGTTGTTGAAACCGTTATCCGCTACTTATTCTCTACACCTAATCCTCTCCCACCTTCCACCGGACACGGCCGCAATAATACAAATTTTTTAAATGCGTACAAAGACTATTCTATTTTGTGTCAACTGGTTTGTGGCCCAACGTTCCTTTCATCATCTCCGATATTCGTTTTAAACTTTCCTTTTATTTCTGACACTAAAGTACAACGTTCTCGCTTTTCTTAAGATAGCGAAACCTATTATTAAACTTTTCCACTTCTAACATTCCACGCTTTCAAATGCTCAAATATTTTAATCATTTCATAGTAATCTATTTATTTCAGTATTTTAAATATGGTCTTTTTATAATACTTAGATAATTCGAGGGGAAATAGTATTTTTTTAAATCATATATATAGTTATGCGAATTGGTATTGTTTTTTCAAAATTTCTATCAAATATATAATAAAAATTCAATAATTAACAATAATGTATTTATTTCCTATTTTAAATATGTTTTTTTCTAATATTTAGATAATTGTAGAGTAATCAGTCTTTTTTTTATTATTTTTTAAAATATAAGTATTTTATAATCTATAATTTTAAAATTAAAAAATACAGTCTATTCTATTCTCCTCGTAAAAGTGGGGCTTTCTCCCTTAGAGCATGGCTATGATTACGGACTTGATATACAAGCAGAAGATAAAAAACATGGGAGACCATAGAATTCCTAAAATTATTTTAAATTTCAGCCAAAACCTAAAATCTACTATGTCTCAAGCAAGGTTGGCATAAAGTTGCCATGTCATGGTTAAACCACTCGGGGATTGACTAAAATGTCACTTTGCAAAATATGGATAACATAAAAAATAGTATTGCATCTAAGTTTAAGGAGAAAGTATGTTGCAAGAGAGATTTAGAGGTTACAAGAAAATTGAGATACTATAAGGATGTCATTAACCCTAATCTAGAAGTTCAAAGTTACCTGTCTTTTTTAACTAGTTCAAAGGAGAAAATTAATATTGCCAAGTTAAGAATTAAGAATGACCCCTCATGAGTTTCATAGTGAAACTAGGAGTTGGACAACTCTAAAACTGCATGGGTTGAAAGGGTTTGTCATCTCTACTAGACTATGAGAGTTGAGGATGTAAAGCACTTTCTCTTAGAATGTTCTTTTAAGTTAGGAACACTTCTCTTTAAGCTCTTTAAACATAGGAATACCATTCCTTTTTAAGATATGAATAAAATTGTAAAGAAAACCAAATAATTCCTTTTTTTTAAGTTCTTTCTTTTTCTCTTAAAATTGAATAAGCTAAATTAGATTTAAGTGAATATTAACAATCCCCTCATCATTATAATTATGAAAATTAATTGATATTTTTTAATATTTAAATGAGTATATATTAAGTATCCAATATTGATATTGTAAATTTCATAAATGTTATTTTTATCGTTTTCATTTGAGTTTTAAATCTTAATATTATACATCATAACTAGAATTGAAATTTTATTTGAAATACAAAGAAGTGTCGAGGGTCAAGAAAAAAAAGAATAGAAAAATATAATTGAGTAAATGATAATGCAAGTATATATAATAACATAATACTTTTTATTATCAAGAATGTTTTAATAAAATGTTTCGAATAAAATTAAACATTGTTTAAAAATTATAGTCTTTTTATTTATAAATATGTTTATATGAGTTGCATTTGTATAATTTTTTTAAAGAAAAAATGAAAATATGCAATCCACTTCATGATGATATTAATTAAAAATATTGACATATTAATAAAGTTATTATAATAAGAACAACTTTATATGTTACTATTAATTATAAATGTTTAATATATATATATATATTTTAGAATTAGAAAAAATCATTTTATATTATTATTTTTAAAGAAAAAAATATTTTCAAATATTTATTATCTATTTATATTAATATAATAAATATTTTTTATACAAGCAAATTCAATAATAAATAATTTTAACTCAAATTTCATTGGGTTAAAGACTTCCCATAAATTGCAAGATTAAATAAAATTGTTAATCACAAATTGTTTTGTGAAAAATATTGTTATTTATATAATACATGGTATGATGTATAATACAAATATTTTACTTAATAATGCTATATAACTATTTATTTTCATTGAATCATAGTATATAAAATTATAAATATTTATATATAAAATTATGGTGTACCATATATCATAATTTCAAATTTTACTTTTGTGAAAATAAAGTTAAGAAAAAAAAGACTTAGGTTAAGTATTCATAAAATAAGTTGACTAATGGGTGTGTGCAAGAATATGAGGGTCAATTTAGATGCAATCCTACTTTTTAAAAACTCATTCTTGATACATAAAAACATAATGTGTTTCTGATACTTAGCACTTGCCATGGTAAGACTCAAGCCTGACATGTCACTAGACATGTAGGATAGGTAACTATAACACGTACGCGTTATGTAGTTACAAAATGCGTACGCGTTATTGAAATCTAAAATCAATTTAAAAACAAAGTCCCGACCACCCCCGACCACCCGCGACGCTCTTCACGCATCAGAAACGCGAAATAGAGGTTGGACGAGGACGGTTTGTGTGCCCTGGAGTATCGGTGGAGCTCAATTTAGCTGGAGGGGACGCAAATTCACTGGTGGATTGTCATCTAATCAGGTAATTCATTCACCCATACCATTTTTTTGTCATTTCTTAACCTAAATTACTATTTTTTTATTGTTTAAAACAACCTAGTTTTGTAATATTGATAAAATTGGGAATAACCCAATCTCTAATTAAATTCACATCTCCCTCAACCAAGATGAGTGAATAATTAAAATGAATCCCTTTTCAAAAACTCAAAAATTCCTAATCCAACCAAAAATTGAAAAAAATAGAACTCCCCCCTTTCTACAATGTATCCATCTAAGTCACATGACATGAGGACATGGGACACATTTTATATACATATACATACATATATATATATATATATATATATATATATATATTAAATATATTAAATATATTAAAATTTAAAAATATAGACATATAGATTCAATAAAATATTGAATAGAAATTACATTTACAATTAAAAATATGAAATATTCAATAGAAATTAGATCATTCACAAATCACAACACATTTCTCATTCACAATCACAAATCGCAATGAGACATTGAGACACATAGATGCATGTCAGAGACTCGGAACCATATTTCTCATTAAGTCATCAAAATCAAAATGTATTACATAGATGTCGGAATGCCACTGGGAACTGGCAAATGCCAAATAGACTAATAGTCTAATAGTCTAATAGTAAATACAAAAAAAGGGGTGGATCAAGATGGAAGAATCCCATCTGTCAATGACTCAATAGTCCTCCTCCATGCCTGAATCAACAAACTCATCATTGCCCTGATCCTCCTCCTGCTCCTCCTCCTCCTCCTCCTCCTCCTCCTTTTCTCTGCCAATCTGACTAACTACATCTACTGGTGTGGAGGATGACCCCTCCATATGATCACCATCATCAAAAGTGACTGGATCTAGCACTGGATCATTAAGATCCATGTTGGCTAATGCCAACTTAGTACGACTGTCCAAACCCATCTCATCAGGAAAGACATCCCACATCCGTGTCTTTCCCTTCGCCCACTCCTCCCTCTTCCTGTAAATAAGATGAAGGTTGGAGTGCACATACACCATCATCTCTGCGCTGGACTGTTCAAGCCTGCTCTTCTTCACACTGTACAAGTTCCCATATGTGCTCCAATTCCTCTCACAACAAGAGGGTGAAGTAACTTGAGAGAGGACCCTCAAGGCTATCTTTTGTAGAAGAGGGCATGTTGCCCATGAGTTGTCCACCAAACAAGGGGTTTCTTAATCCCCATGTCTCTAACCACCTAATATCCTCCAAATCTCCCAATGCCACTAGAAAACTCATAAAATTCCTCCTCCACCACCTCAAGGTGGTCTCTATCCTGAAGTAGCCATCTAAATTCTATCTTCCTCCCCTATGAGATCTCTCCATCCATGTGAGGAGGGACTCTGGATGAGGACCCTGACCCACCACTGAGCCAATCCTGAGCGTAGAACCTGGGGTTCAATGAGTGGGCCAAGCAATGCAAAGGTGTGCAATTCATATCCCACCTGGAGATAAGAATGCCCTGTATGAGGGACCACAAGTTCTCTGCCGATGTCTCATACTCAACACACTCATTATCCATAACAATGATCCTCATGGACTAAATCATGGAATCCCACGCCTTATAAACATCTCCTAGGATGGGATGGTCCGTGTCTGCAAACCGCAACAAAGAAATGATTGGCTCCATGATCTTGATGCTAAGGACTACCCTATCCCACCAACCATCATCTAAAACCGTGTCCCACGCGACACGGGGACCCTGTTGGACATGTCCGGTTACTTAGGTATCCATCCACATGAAACCCAAATTTTCAACACTCAAAGGCAATTTCCCATGATACTAATTAAATAATTTTCCTTGGTAATGGCCATAACAAGATGAAATGCATGCACAAGCGTGAATAGAAAAAATGCAAAAAAAATTAGTAACTTGGTTTCTCAAAATTTCATCACAATCATTTTTCCATGAACATAATCAAAATTTCATCAGAAGTGTATGTAGCTATACATTACCTCTTAGTTAAGCACCCTTGACTAAATGCCAAAACACATTAACAAAGTGTCTCTCGGGGCCTTCCCTATCCACACCCTCGATCAATCTACTCAACGCTCAAGGACCATCGATTCAACTCAAAGACTTCATATAGAAAATCACTATGTTTTTTATTTAATTTTCTGAACTTGCCATACAATGTAGAGATCGATTTTGTAGAGAGAAATTGTCTCTATTTTGAGAAGTTGACATTGTTGTTATTGTCATTCTAGTCACAATCTCTAGTTGATTATTCAACATCTTAATCATTGATAGTCATCTCAAGTACATATGTAATCATATTGGCAAGACAAACTCATACATATCCATTTCATTCCATGCCACTTTGTCCTCCCCTCCAACCACAAGGTGTAATATGTTGAAATCAATAAATTTAATGTTAGCTTATGAATTTGATGGAAATATTGTTTTCTGCAATGGATGTAAAGGCCAAAACATGTCAAAATAACACTCCTAAATTCTAAGAAGTTTAAACCCACGTTTGCATGGAAAAGTCACCAATGAGGGTTAAGAAGTGCCTTAACTTCTAGAAAGAAGTTGATTGAAACTTACTTTTTAATTGTTAAATGTTTAATTTTAAGTTTTAAATGTATGTAAGTGAATGCCATTAAATTTCTTACTTGAGTTTGATTTAATACATTTTCAATTCTGAAGAGATGTCATTATATACCATGTATATGTTTCTAATAATTTTCATATTGATGTCTTTATTGCAGTTGCGGCTATGGACACCAATGCCGAGATACTGATTGAGCTTGCCCACTTGAGGGGCATTAGTGCAGCTTTTAGTGGTGGTGAGAGGATTCACCGCTCGCTTGCATCAACCTTGGATGCAATTGTTGACACCATTTCACAGTCTAGCAATGTACTATATGATATTACATCATATAGAGAAAGAAAAAGACAACAATATGCTGATGGGATAGACTACAATGCAATAAAAAAGTTGAAAATATCCAAAGAGCTCATATTTGCATTGTTTAGGGACCCTCGGATAGGGGAAATCCCAAATTCAAACAGGCCGCATATCTCCATTGAGTGGTGCATGTTTCAACCATTTGTTGATAACTGGATGGACAGATGGTACATGGTTTTTGATATGCCGCCACACAACAACAGGGAAATTCCCTTGTATTTCCTTCGAAAGATGTACGCAGAGTTCGTGTTACATAAACACGTAAACTATTTTGACATCTTGCAGTTTCAGGGGATCGGTGGGGGGATGCCCCAAAATCGACCCAATGCGAGGCTTCGAGACTAGGATTGCCCTATCCCTACACCTTGTAGGCAGTTTCCTGGGCCAGATGTCCCACCTGTACATTGTATTATTCCACAGACACGTGATGCATTTTTGAGTTTGGCACGGGCGGTTGTTCGCCATGGCACTATGGTTCAGCATATGGGTGAGGAAAGGACATTTGTCCCTGGTGTGGTACATACACCAGGTCGTCACCATGCAGGACCATCCACTAGTGCAGGACCATCAGGACCATCCACTAGTGCAGGACCATCGACACATCCCCATCCTAGTACTGATCCTCACGAGTGCACATCATGTGGTCATCCCTGCTATGGTCTTGCCTCAGATGTTGCCTTCAGTGGGTTTTTGAGAGAGGTATGTTGATGGTTAATTGTAATAAATTATTCATTTATTTTCGTCTTTGTACACATATATATAGTTTGAGCTAATATATTAATTTTGTGAACTTGCAGTTGATGCTTTATGTCAGCAGCGACGCCCCAGAGCCAGATGTTCCAGACTCTACAGGGGGGCATGATGCCACCCATTTGGCAGGCCCATCTTATATAGCACCTATTGCCGTATCTCACACCGAGGTAAACATTTTAAAATTTTAGTTTTTTAATACTTGTTAATTTGTTAATTTCCACATACTTTACATTTTAGTTCACTAATGCTATCTATGGTCTAATATTTACAATTATTAAACTTGCAGATGGCAGATCCTTCACTGGGGAAAGGTAATGTGGAGGTAGCACCCATGGTCGTACCGTCCGATGAAACATCTGGGCTCCAGGTAAACAATTAAAAATGACATTTTTTAAATAAATGTTTGTTTGTTGAATCATGCATGTCTAACTACATGAACACTTGCTGACTGTAGGCACCATCCGAGACATCTCGACCATTGCCTGGATTTGTATCTCCCACCAGGCCATTCATGAACAAGGGTCGTGTGTATGTGAGGTGTTCTACTCTTAGAAAGACTCCAGCTGCCCACGACCATGGGCTTACTCACACCATGGTAATGTATATCCTTCGATGATATTTGTTGTTTAACTTGAAATCCAGTGCATAAATCATTTTTGTTAATTTTTGAATTGCATGTTTACTGCATCAAGAACCCGAGTTGTCTACTGAAAACCTCGCATCGATGGTTGATGCAGCCGTCAGTGCCACATCTACAATGGCAACTGATCACACATAGGTATGTAACTATTTCAACATTATCTTTACATAGTTTATTATTGTTGTCTATTTTTTATTCATGCATTTCTAACTATTTCAACATTTTTTCAATGTAGCCACCACCAGCAGGAGCAGTTCCTGGCCCCCCTAGTTTGACCATCCTGGATGTTCAACCAACGGCTCCATCTGCTACACAAGCAACGCAATCTCCTTTGTCAGTTGAGGTGAGATGTCCTTCAATGACCAAGTGTTTCATGCACTTTCCATGCACCAGTTGATAATTGTTGAGTTAATTGTTGAGCTAATGTATTAGTGTACATAGTTAGTTGAATTTAACAATTGATATTTAATTTGCGGGATCCAGAGATGCACACTGATCCTAGAGATGTTCCTAAAGGATCAACGTCGGGAAAGAACAAGAGGAAGCTTGAGTTTTGATGTGTCTTATGGGATATATGTACATTTGGATACATGTACATGTGGCTTTGATAGTTTTGGATAGTTTTGGACACATGTGCTTTTGGATACTTTTGTATATATATGTACTTTTCAATACATTCACTTTTGGAGACATGTACATTGACTTCATTGTGCATGTACTTTTGGAGACATGTACATTGACTTCATTGGATACATGTACTTTTGGATACATGTACTTTTGGAGACGTGCACATTGACATTTCACTTATAAATGAATGATACATTTCACTTTGTATTTGTTCTTCAGTTTCCACGTGTTCTTGTGTCAATCTAATGTGTTGATTTGTGTGGATTATCTATTACTCATGAATGTGCTATGTCAAAAGAACAAACTATTATATTTAAAGGTTTCAATGAACTCACTACATGCGTGCACTAATTGGTATCTAATTAAAATTTGTGATTTTGGATGATCATTACAAGTTATGTCAAAGTTCTTGCTCATGTAATTTAATCAAACTAAATACAATACAATATTTTTCAAGGTTTCAATGAACTCACTCATGCACACTAATTGGATAGGTGTAATTAAAATTTGTGAGTTTGGATGATTAAATTACAAGTTAAGTCAATGTTCAAGTGTAATTTAATAAAACTAAGTGCAATACATGCTACACATTTCATCAACGCCCAATATTTGATTGTACAATTAGATTCAACACTACATATAAGTAACTACATAAAAGTGCTCAAAGCAACATTGGTGAAAGGAACAAACTTTACCTCGGGATTCGAGAAATAAAGTGCCTTCTAATGTTGGTTGGGAAGGATATGCTTGGTTATCCTTATGGCTTGGAGGTCATCTTCATGTACTCTTGTTGTCATGTGTCATTAAGGTTTTTTCATGTGGTAAAACCCTTCAGGGTTAGGGTTTGCTCATGGTTTCATTGTACTTGATTTCTCAACATATAATTATTCTAAGAAAGGTTGCTAGGTTTTCTTCCCTATGAGGGTTTCCCAGGATAAAATGTTGTGTCTCTTGTCCCTGAACAACATTTTCATGCGACTTACAGCTCGACATAGCTTAGAAACCGGACGTCGGACCGATGAACCGTCGACTCCGTTGGTCTCCTGGCATGCAATTACCTCTAATGGGCCCTCTCCCTCGTCTCCCCATGGCCCAGTGGCCTCATTGTGCATTCATTTCGTAAAATAGGGTTTTTCTCAATTTCATTGCATGCAATCTCGCATTAGTGGGTCAACTTTGCAAAACCCTCCCCCGAGCTAGTGTTGGCAGTGTTCCCATGTCGGCATTTCCCATACACACTTGCAAGAGCCAACGGCATGCAATCCTGCTGCTCTGTTTGCTTTTTGGCTCCTGTGCGGAAATTCACCAAGTGTCCCTGAACGACATTTTCATGCGACTTGCAACTCGACATAACTTGGAAACCGGATGTTGGACCGACGAACCATCGACTCCGTTGGTCTCCTGGCATGCGATTACCTATAGGGGGGCCTCTCCCTTGTCTCCCCATGGCCCAACGACTTCATTGTGCATTCATTTTGTAAACTAGGGTTTTACTCAGTTTAATTGCATGCAATCTCACATTGGTGGGTCAAATCTACAAAACCCTCCCCCAATCTAGTGTTGGAAGTGTTCCCACGTCGGCGTTGCCCACACACACTTGCAAGAGCCAACGACACGCAATCTTCCTGCTTTGTTTTCTTTTTGGCTCCCGGACGAAAATTCACCAAGTGTCCCTGAATGGCATTTTCATGCGACTTGCAACTTGACATAAATCGAAAACCGGACATCGGACCGATGAACCGTTGACTTCCTTGGTCTCCTGGCATGCGATTACCTCTAGGGGTCCCTCTCCCTCGTCTCCCCATGGCCCAGTGGCTTCATTGTGCATTCATTTCGTAAATTAGGGTTTTGCTCAGTTTAATTGCATGTAATCTCACATTGGTGGGTCAGCTATGAAAAACTCTCCTCCAAGCTAGTGTTGGCAATGTTCCCACGTCAGCATTTCCCACACACACTTGCAAGAGCCAATGGCATGCAATATTCCTGCTCCGTTTTCTTTTTGGCTCCTGGATGGAAATTCACCAAGTGTCCCTGAATGGCATTTTCATGCAACTTGCAACTCGACATAGCTCGGAAACCGGACGTCGTACCGACGAACTGTCGACTCTGTTGGTCTCCTGGCGTGCAATTACCTCTAGGGGGCCCTCTCCCTCGTCTCCCCATGGCCCCATGGCTTCATTGTGCATTCATTTCGTAAACTAGGGTTTTGCTCAGTTTTATTGCATGCAATCTCGCATTGGTGGGTCAACTCCGCAAAACCCTCCTCCGAGCCAGTGTTGGCAGTATTCCCATGTCGGCATTTCCCACACACACTTGCAGGAGCCAACGGCATGCAATCTTCCTGCTTCGTTTTCATTTTGGCTCCTGGACAGAAATTCACCAAGTGTCCTTGAACGACATTTTCATGCGATTTGCAACTCGACATAACTCAGAAACCGGATGTTGGATCGATGAACTGTCGACTCCGTTGGTCTCCTAGAGTGCAATTACCTCTAGGGGGCCCTCTCCCTCATCTCCCCATGGCCCCGTGGCTTCATTGTGCATTCATTTCGTAAACTAGGGTTTTGCTCAATTTCATTGCATGCAATCTCGCATTGGTGGGTCAACTCTGCAAAACCCTCCCCCGATCCAATGTTGGCAGTGTTCCCACGTTGGTATTTCCCACACACACTTGCAGGAGCCAATGGTACGCAATCTTGCTTCTCCATTTTCTTTTTGGCTCCCAGGCGGAAATTCACCCAGTGTCCCTGAACGGCATTTTCATGCGACTTGCAACTCGACATAACTTGGAAACTGGACGTCGAACCGTCGACTCCGTTGGTATCCTACCCTGTGATTACCTCTAGGGGGCCCTCTCCCTCCTCTCCCCATGGCCCAGTGGCTTCATTGTGCATTCATTTCGTAAACTAGGGTTTTGCTCAGTTTAATTGCATGCAATCTCGCACTGGTGGGTGAACTCTGCAAAACCCTCCCCTGAGCCAGTGTTTGCAGTGTTCCCACTTCGGCATTTCGCACACACACTTGCAAGAGCCAACAGGACGCAATCTTTCTGCTATGTTTTCTTTTTGGCTCCCGGACGAAAATTCACCAAGTGTCCCTGAATGGCATTTTCATGCAACATGCAACTCGACATAACTCGAAAACTGGACGTCAGATCGACGAACCGTCGACTCCGTTGGTCTCCTGGCATGTGATTACCTCTAGGGAGCCCTCTCCCTCATCTCTCCATGGCCCAGTGGCTTCATTGTGCATTCATTTCGTAAAGTAGGGTTTTCCTCAGTGTGGGAGTGTGCAATTTTTGCACACGGGGGTCAACTTTGGAAAATCATCCACCGGGCGGGTATGGCTACTGTTCCTAGCCTGAACTTGCCTAGACACACCTGCAGGACTCCCCAGAACCCAGTTTTGTTGCACGGTTGGACTTCTATGCCCCCGGCAGGTATCTAGGAGGTGTCCGTGAAGGACTTCTAGAAGCGAGACGGGACAAGCCATAGAATGAAGACCGTGGCTCAGATCGATGAACCGTCGACTCCGTTGGATTCAGCACACTGAGATAGTGCCAAGTGTGCCCCTCCCCTCCAGTCTGATGGCCCATGTGTCACCTTGCAGATCCATCTTGGAAACAAGGGTTTTGCTCAGTGTGGGAGTGTCCAATTTTTGCACACGGAGGTCAACTTTTGAAAATAGTCCACTGGATGGGTATGGCTAGTGTTCCCAACCTGAACCGGCCTAGACACACCTGTAGGACTCCCCAAAACCTAGTTTTGTTTCATGGTTGCAGTTCTCTGCCCCCGACAGTTATCAAGCAAGTGTCCGTGAAGGCCTTTTGGATGCAAGACAGAATGAGCCATAGAATGACGATCGTGGCTCGGATCGACGAACTGTCGATTCCGTTGGATTCAGCATGATGGGATAGTTCCAAGGGTGCCCCTCCCCTCTAGCCCAGTGGCCCATGTGTCACCTTGCAGGTCCATATTGGAAACTAGGGTTTTGCTCAGTGTGGGAGTGTGCAATTTTTGCACATGGGGTTCAACTTTGGAAAATCATCCACCGGGAGGGTATGGTTAGTGTTCCCAGCCCGAACCTTCCTAGACACACCTACAACACTCCCCAGAACCCGATTTTGTTGCACGGTTGGAGTTCTCTGCCCCCGACAGGTATCTAACAAGTGTCGCTGAAGGTCTTTTGGATGCGACATGGAACGAGCCATAGAATGACGACCGTGGCTCGGATCGACAAAATGGTGACTCCATTGGATTTAGCACGTCGGGATAGTGCCAGGGGTGCCCCTCCCCTCTGGCCCAGTGGCCCATGTGTCACGTTGCAAGTCCATCTTAGAAACTAGGGTTTTGCTCAGTGTGGGAGTGTGCAATTTTTGCACACAGGGGTCAACTTTGGAAAATCATCCACTGGGTAGGTATGGCTAGTGTTCCCAGCTCGAACCTGCCTAGACACACCTGCGGGACTCTCTGGAACCCGGTTTTGTTGCACGGTTGGAGTTCTATGCCCCCGGAAGGTATCCAGCAAGTGTCTATGAAGGCCTTTTGGATGCGACACGGAACGAGCCATAGAATGACGACCATGACTCGAATCGACAAACCATCGACTTCATTGGATTCAGGACATTCAGATAGTGCTAGGGGTGCCCCTCGCCTCTGGTCCGGTGGTGCAGGGGTTCGACCTTGCAGGTCCATCTTGGAAACTAGGGTTTTGTAGGTCCATGATGATGATATGGTGATGATGATGAAGATGTTGATGATGATGGCTTGGTCTAAGGTGGTTCTCTCAAATAGTTAATTCATTATGAAATATTTAACAAGACATGAATTAAATTTAATATAAGTGTATTGTTTAATATAGTGAGCATGAATTGAATTAATTTTGTTGGGTGAAGCCAATAACCAACATGATGAACATAATATAATTTTAGGGTTTACCGATCATATATAAAAAATGGCATATTCATAAACTTGACATACAAGAGAACTTTTGGCATATTTATAAACAACGTAAATGTAAATTTGGCATATCAAGAACACAAAATTGACATATTCATATGAAACATACATGTGAAAATTGAGCATATGTCAATATTCAATTACAAATAGTATAAATAGTATAGTATGAAAAGGATGTAACGTACCTCATCATGCTAGATCCCACCTATTATCATACAACCAAGCCCTTCGGATCATCTGTTATACTGATGGTCTCCATTAGTCTCTCGTGCTCTGTATTCGGTAAGAAGTAGCGTACCTTCGATGTATTTCGACTAGGCATTGTTCATACCTGGAGGTTTGTGCCAATGATTAAGTTGGTAAAGTGATACACACTTGCACCTGCTTTGTAATCCCTGTAAACATATCCACCCTTCTTTCTTGCATTGATGTCCCGTGTCAAGTATTCACCTTTAACAACCATAGACCCAGTTGGGAAGTATTTGTTTTCATCGTCAATCATGGACATAATGAGGGTTTTCTTTCCATCTATACAGCATGCCAACCAGTAATCACCACCCCATTCAGTGTATTTTGAGGCAACCATTGCGTATATGTGCCCTGCATTATACGATTGTAGGTATATGATCAAAATATTTTTTGTGCGATACAAGGCCATTAATGTGCATTTGAAGACTACGTAAACAAACAAAAAATGTTAAGGAAATGCATCATACTGGGTTGTACAAGGTCTGAAACATGATCAGAATATGCAGAAATAGATGATTGGTCTTCTTCCAACGGAGTTAACTCAACAATTGCACGCTGATCAAGTGGAAGTGATATGCGATCCCATCCATCAACCCAATCCAATGATTCACACCCATCCCAGTCACCATCACAACAAGGCGAGCAAAAACAAGTGAGTTTTCTGCTCCAAATTTCAAATACTGGGTTATCAGAGCTTCGAACCGAATGAAAGCCACGAGTCCCAGGAAAAGTCTTGCATTCCCATGCATGTGAATGATCTATGTATACCACCTCCCAAAAAAATATGTCCACATGTCTCTTTCTTGTGGATTCTACTTGCATAGTTGATTCCTCTCCCATTACTGACGTGCACCACCTGACTGTAGATTGAGCATTTAGAATAGTAGATTCTGTAGATACTTTCAATTCCTCTCTTCGTAGGGGTGTTTTGACACATGCTCCGGCTCCATCATGCTCTCCTTTACCATGTCCAGTCTCAAAATAGTTCTACATATGTGGCACTTTGTAGTTTTTATGCAATGAACACAACCACTGAAATATGCGTGCATTTTTTAACTAACCAGCACACCCATCATACCAAATCCAGTGTCGATCCATCTATATGTTCCTTCCCTTCAAGTGATCATAGAACATGATGAAGCAATGGCGTACATAGTGGAATTCGTGGCACCTATCATCACTTATGTAGAAGTGATATTCCTTCAGAATTTCTCTTTGCTCTTCAGTGTTATTTGGGCCATGCTTATATGTGATATGGACCATCATGGAAACCTGCTCAGAGTGATAATACTGAATTTGGATCTCATTTTGAGGTTGCAGAGTGTAGTTCTTGGAAAATCAACAATTGAAAGTCTATTACCAAGGGGAAATGTATCTCTGCATAATCTAAACTTCTCATCCTGCCATCGTGTCACGTGGACATGCTGAACATATTGATGTGTCTTTTCAATAAATTCCTTTATGAAGTCACTAACTTGTACCTGGTGACACAAAATGATCTCAATGTCATTTTTTTTTCTAAGTAAGGATTGAAATGTAACCATTACAACATAATTTTATAGATATAAATGTATACCTGAGATGTCACCAATTGTATTTTTTTGCTTTCTTTCCCTGCGACTATTTCATAGTTGATATATTTGAACCTTTTCATGTCTGTAACCATTTTCCCAAATTCACTGTCTCCATTCTCGTGCATACATTGGCTCAATAATGCCATTCCAGCACAATTGGAGCATGTTCCATCCAAACAAGATTTTGCATAGTATATTTGCTCCTCGGGCCTATTGCACATGATGCTATGAATGATTTCTCTTGATGAAGTCGGTGGTATTGTCATGGAGCAATCCTGCACATGGTTAGTATGCAACACACGACGAATGTACAAAAATGTTTCATAGTAATATTCATACTCTACATGGTATCTACAACAACAAGTGTTACGAAGAGTATTTATTCTAACATACCATGGCTTACATTTCTCAAAAGATCTTTGCCCCAAGTTCAATTGTCTATGTTCAATCCTAAATTTCTCGTAAAGTTTTGTCTGTGTTATATCAAGAAGATGCTTAGTATGTGATTCACGATCCTTTGAACCCGTTCTCAATTTTAGTACATCCTTTCGGTTTGAAGAAGGCCTTGTGTGATCATGCCAAAAACTGTGCACTAGTCCCTTTACTGCATCAACTAGCTTCATGTCACAACGTGGCAACCGACCAACAAAGGCCCAAAAATCTGTCTGATCGGTTGTGTCAAGATGTTCTCTTCTAATAGAATACCTACGGAGGGTTTTTACATTCAAATTAACTAGTTCGGATGTAGGCCTGAGAATACGAAGGGCCTTGGTGTTCTTATTTGTAATTGCTTGTGACAACACATGACGAGCAGCATTGCGATCCTTTGAATGTGTGTTCTTACCAATTTTACCAAATGCATCTACTAGGATTTTAACTATATGAGAACTTGGTTCAAAATTCTTTATCATCTTTATCCCTAACTTTTTCATAACAACATTCATGCTCCTAGATTTTAACAATGATAAAAATAATCTACATTTATCTCCATCACATTTAGAAACAAAATATTTATCAAGTATCTGTTGAGTTTGATAAACAATACTACGTTTAGATAGCATACCTTCAATGGAATTGATGAGACTTTCATCAACTTGTATCTTCTTTGGAGTTCTTCGACGTGTGCTTGCTAATGGAGGTAAGGGGGTTGGAATTGTACCATGTAGAACATCACCAAGATGCTTTGGCATTTCAGTAGTAGCTTGGTGTCCTTCATTCTCTTCCTGGTAGTTGGATGGTGGAATTCCAACATCCTCATCTATGGTCTGTGGAAGTCCAACATCCTCATCGATGGTTTGGATAACATTCTCTTCTTCAACAGTAGGCAAAATGTCCAACGCCTCTCTGACTTCATCGCTTGTATAACCACATCCGGATGGCAAATTTTGTGTTTCTTCATGAGCTTCATCTTGAGATGGTAACTTATCACTTTGACTTGAAGTGGGAATTGAAACATCCCCTAATGAGCACCTACGTTTTGCTTCTTGACTACTTCCATGGGGTGTTTTTTCAACAACTATTGTGGAAATTGAAGGTCCCTCTTGTCGTGGATTAATAGGATGAACCGTGGTATCCTATACAATTGGATTTGGATTAGTTTCCAAAGAAAGCCTCCAATTCATCATGTATATTCTTTTATTTTCTTTGCTTTCTTCAATGAATTCTTGAGGTCTCTTCTTCCGTGTTGATTTGTTTACTCGGTTACGTGCATTCCCCATCACCACAATGATCAATTCAATATAGTTTGCTTTTGTTGCTCCTCAATTACAAGCTCTTCAATAATAAGCAAATGGAAGTTAAATCATAAATTGTTTGGGCTCTTTGATTCTCTTGTACTCTTGTGTATATCCACCATCACCATGAAATGGTCTTGAAGCTTGATATTTTATCTTGTGTGCCCCTCACATATAGGCCAAATGAATTTTTCAAAGACCTTATCTTTGGTGTTATTCAATTGGAGATTCTCCAACCTTGCTGATTATCTTCTTCAAATATAGCCATATAACCCAACACCACACTTGGCAACCATGAAAGATGTCCTCAATGCTGCACCTACATAAAAAAAATAATGATGGAGATGGTGTAGAATGTGAGAATTTCCAATGGCGGGCTCGTGCTGTTCGAAAAATTGCAGGAGTGTTGTTTTGGCTCGGACAGAGTGAAGTTGCTCTCGGATAAGGACAGTCCACTGTTTATAGAGTTACAAAACGCGCACGCGTTATATAAAGCTAAAACGCGTGCGTGATATTAAGTGTAAAAACGCGTACGCAATATTGTCAAGTACAATAAATAGGTTAGGTGTATGGCTAGGTCAACGAACAAAATCAAAAGAAAACAAATATTTTATATGGTTACATACATTATCAAGCATACCGCACTCTCCATCACTCCACCTTCTCTTTGTCTTTGTCATTATCCCTCCCTATAGCACTCTCTCCCTTCTTCTCTCTTAATCACTAACCCTCTATGCCTTTATCCCTTCCCCCTGCCCTCTCTATCTTACCTTGTTCCTAGAGCCCCTCCCCCATAAAGGCCTTTAGACCCTCTTCTAAACATTAATCCCTAAGTGCATAAGTGCACAAGTTGATGATGAGGAGGAGGGTGATGACAATGAAGATGATCATGATGCAAATGAAGATGATAAAGATGATGAGGAGGAGGAGGGCGATGACAATGAAGATGATCATGATGCAGATGAATATGATAAAGATGATGATGTTGATGAAGATGATGGTGATGATGATGAAGATATTGATGGTGATGGTGATGTTCATATGATGATGACGATGATGATGACGAAGATGATGGTGACATGATGGAGATGTTGATCTGATGAGGAAGATGATGATGATGATGATGGTGTTGATGATGAAGATGTTGATGATGATGATGATGGTGATGAAGATGATTATGATGAAGAAGATGATGATGATGGAGATGTTGTGTTGATGAGGAGCATAGAGATGACAATGATGATGAAGATGGTAATGGTGATGGTGATGATGATGAAGAGTTTGATGATGATGTTGATGGTGATGATGATGAAGATGTTGACGATGATGGTGATAGTGATGTTTAGATGATGATCATGATGATGTTCAGAATATCATGATGGTGATGATGATGGAGAAGATGACGATGATGGATATGTTGATGAGGAACCTAGAGATGCCAATGATGATGATGATGATGATGGTGATGAAGATGATGATGATGGAGATGTTGATGAGGAACCTATAGATGCCAATGATGATGGTGATGATGATGAGGATGTCGATGATGATGGTGCTAGTAATGATGATGAAGATGTTGATGATGATAGTGATGGTGATGTTCGGATGATGATGATGATGATGATGAAGATGATGGTGACATGATGAAGATGTTGATCTGATGAGGAAGATGATGATGATGATGGTGATGAGGATGAAGATGTTGATGATGATGATGATGGTGATGAAGATGATGATGATGAAAAAGATGATGATGATGGAGATGTTGTGTTGATGGGGAACCTAGAGATGACAATGATTATGAAGATGGTGATGGTGATGGTGATGATGATGTATATTTTGATGATGATTCTGATGGTGATGATGATGAAGATGTTGACGATGATGGTGATGGTGATGTTTAGATGATGATCATGACGATGTTCAGAAGATCATGATGGTGATGATGGTGGTGATGATGGTGATGATGATGGTGGTGGACATGTTGATGAGGAACCTACAGATACCAATGATGATGGTGATGACGATGAAGATGTTCATGATGATGGTGCTGGTAATGATGATGAAGATCTTGATGATGATGGTGATGGTGATGTTCAGATGATGATGATGATGATGATGATGATGAAGATGATGACATGATGGAGATGTTGATCTGATGAGGAAGATGGTGATGATGATGGTGATGATGATGAAGATGTTGATGATGATGATGATGGTGATGAGGATGATGATGAGGAGGAAGATGATGATGATGGAGATGTTCTGTTGATGGGGAACCTATAGATGACAATGATGATGAAGATGGTGATGGTGATGGTGATGGTGATGGTGATGGTGATGACGATGAAGATTTTGATAATGATGCTAATGGTGATAATGATGAAGATGTTGACAATGATGGTGATGGTGATGTTTAGATGATGATCATGATGATCTTCAGAAGATCATGATGGTGATGATGGTGATGATGATGAAGAAGATGACGATGATGGATATGTTGATGAGGAACCTACAGATGCCAATGATGATGATGATGATGGTGATGAAGATGATGGTGATGAAGATGATGATGATGGAGATCTTGATGAGGAATCTACAGATGCCAATGATGATGGTGATGACGATGAGGATGTCGATGATGATGGTGCTGGTAATGATGATGAAGATGTTGATGATGATCTTTATGGTGATGTTCGGATGATGATGATGATGATGATGAAGATGATGGTGAGATGATGGAGATGTTGATATGATGAGGAAGATGATGATGATGATGGTGATGATCATGAAGATAATGATGTTGATGATGATGGTGATGAAGATGATGATGATGAAGAAGATGATGATGATGGAGATGCTGTGTTGATGGGGAACCTAGAGATGACAATGATGATGAAGATGGTGATGGTGATGGTGATGTTGATGTTGATGGTGATGGTGATGGTGATGGTGATGGTGATGGTGATGGTGATGACGATGAAGATTTTGATGATGATGGTGATGGTGATGATGATGAAGATGGCGATGGTGATGTTTAGATGATGATCATGATGATGTTCAGAAGATGATGATGATGATGATGATGGAGATGTTGATTTGATGAGGAATATGATGATGATGATGATGATGGTGATGATGATGATGGTGATGATGATGAAGATGTTGATGATGACGATGATGGTCATGAAGATGATGATGATGAAGAATACGATGATGATGGAGATGTTGATGGAGAACCTAGAGATGAAAATGATGATGAAGATGTTGATGGTGATGATGATGGTGATGATGATGAAGATGTCGATGATGATGGTGCCGGTGATGAAGATGATGATGATGATGATGATGATGATGATGATGATGATGAAGATGATGACGATGGAGATGTTGATGAGGAAGGGGGAGATGACAATGATGATGAAGATGTTTATGGTGATGAATATGTTCATTATGATGGTGATGGTGATGAAGATGATAAGGATGAATAAGATGATGATGATGCAGATGTTGATCAGGAACCTATAGATGAAAATGATGATGAATATGTTGATGATGATGATGATGGTGATGATGATGAAGATGGTGATGGTGTTGAAGATGATGACGAGGAGGGTATCCACCTTATGTATATATTTGTAATTATCCAAGTCCCTATAGAACTCTCTCCCTTCATTCGCCCTTAATCAAAAACCCTATGTGCCTTTATCCCTCCCCCATGCCCTCTCAATCTCACCTTGTATCCCTGTCTCCCTATCTCTTTCTCTAAATTTGTCCATGGTTATGTCCCTCACTCCCTTACCTCCCTCCCTCTATGTCGCTTTCTCTCCCTTACACCATCTTCGTCCATGCGACCCCACTGATTCCTCCTTCCCTATCACACACACACACACACACAACCTCCCACTTTCTTTGTCACTCACAACTCCCTCTAGTCTCTCTCTCCCCAACCATCAATCTATCTCTCTCTCTCTCTCTCACTCTCAAACACACACACACACACACACACACACATTATGTCCCTTTCCATTCTCAAACCCATCCCCCCTCCATCCATATCTATCTCCACCTTTCTCCCTCCATCCCTCACCCTACCTTCTCTTCCTCCCTCTCTCATCGCCTATCTCTCTCGCACCTTCTATCCCTCCCTCATGTTATATTTCCCTCAACCTATCCCAACCTCTCCATCACTCCCTCTCTCTCACACACTTTATGTCCCTTCCCCCTCCTCTCTCTCTCTCTCTCTCTCTCTCCATTGCTACCACTCCCTGCATGTCTCCCACCAACACTTTCTGTCCCTCCCTTCCTATCTCTTTATTTCGTTCTATCCCCATCTATCTCTCACTCCCTCTAAATCCATTCCTCCCCATTGTCCCTCTCCCTCCCTCGCTCTATGTCTCCCCCCCCTTGTATTCTTTACTTCTCTCTCACATCCCCCTTGCCTCCATCCATCCCCACTTGTCACTCAAGTCTCACTTTCAACTTCTAACCCTATACCTCTTCATAACCTATTCTACTCCTAATAGTGCTCTCAAGCTCCACTTCCTTTCAACCTCTGTAGCCCATCATGTTCTCATTCCCTTCATCTCTCCCCACTCAAGCTTCCAACATCCTTCTAAGCCCTTGACCCTTTCCCACCCCTGTTAAATATTAACCATAGATTCCCTTGACCCTTCCCCACCCCTTCTCAAATATTAAACAAAAATTCCCTTGAGTCTTCCACACCCCTTCTTTCTCAAGTATTAAACATGTATTTTGTGATTTAAATAATGCGAGCGCGTTTTGTCACAATATAATGCATACGCATTATGTAGTTATATAACGCGTGCGCTTTATGTACATCTAAAAGTGCGGCAATATTTTTGAATTTGGAGTTTGCTCGCATGTCAACAGTAATCCTATGTGTATGCTTTGGAGTTTGATTCAGTAATTCCAAACCTGTGCAATGTTAATGAAAAACCAAAGCTAATTGGATATTTCTTCCAGTTTCTCGAGAAGCCTGTGCTTAGCCACTCGTTACAATATGCTACACACAGTCATTTTTGACGAAATCTTAGACACAAATAGTATTTTTTCTGTAGATTCCAAATATGTAACTTTTATTTTGAAATATTATTTTTTCCTATTTTCTTTCAATTTCTTTTATGTCCTACTTCCTTAACTCATGAAACACACTGTTAGTGTTTCTTCCATAACTTTTTCAATTCTCGATCATTTCAAAAACAAATTGTATGGTGCACAAGAGGACACTAACCTCCATGTTCTATGAAAAATCCATGTCAAGATTTTTGCATTAAGACCTTCAAAGGCTCTACCCACAAAAGATGTACTATTTTTGAGGTTTGATCACTTAGACAATTATAAAAAAATTATAAAATTACTAATTTAATTTTTGAAAAATAATAGCGCAAAAGTTCTATGTGTTCTCTACATGCGTGCCAATTTTTGTAGCTTGATTCCATCATTTAGGCCCTCAAAGGCTCAACCCACAAAAACATATACCTTATCATTTGCCTGAAAAATAAAAAGTGTCTCTTAGGAAAAATTAAACTTGACATAGCTATGCAAATTTTCAATACATAAAAGTTATATATTTGGAAACATGATTTAATTTCCTACATTTCATCTTTTTTACTGACTGCAAGATATTTTGCGTAAGTAGCTCAAAAAATCCACGTAAGTTGAGGGATGCCTGCTTTTTCAATTTTCTATTGCATCTAACGCGCCAAAAGTGACCCTCATTAGCTTGCACTGACCCTAATTTGTGGTTAATAAAGAAAGTTGAGAAAATAATAGATCATTTGTTAATTATGGTTATTAATGGGAGGCATACTCATTATGGTTAAATCAGTTCTTGAAAGTATACCAGTTTATTGGTTAATTGGTTTTTTTTGGAAAATATTCTTACATTTACGATTAGACAAAAATGTTCAAATTTCTATCCATAGATAAAAAGGAAAAGGGAGGTTTTGATTTGGTTAAATGGGATATATTGACTAGACCAATGTATACATTAGAGGATGGGGCTTGGAAAAAAAAGTTTGTGTTCAACCCTTGCAACCAAATGTCTATGAAGATGACTATCTAGTTTGGGTCTAGAGTATGATAAGAAAGAACAAATACAACAAAGACACTCAAGTAAAAGAATGGTATTGTATGGAACCTAAAAGAATCATTAATGTTTCAAACATATGTAATTGTTTTTTTAAGAAATACCTAATTAATTCTAAATGGTTTGCTTGGATAATTGAGAAAGGAAATAAAGTTCTATTACGTTTTGATCCATTGGTAGGAGGAGCTAATTGCTATAAATTTTTCAAGTCATCTTGTGGAGGCCTTAAGGAACCAAAACTTAGTTAATCTATCTCTTGTTGGATTTAATGGCTATATTGGTCAATCCTCGATTAAATATGAAGATTCGGGTTTTATAGGTGACTTAGCAATGGAATGTAATACTTTTATTCAAAGGTTGAATCATGGTGGGATTTTTTTAAATATTGAAGAGGATTCTTTGGTGTGGAGTCGCAATTCAAGTGCTAGACAAGTAACTGCTAAGTTATCCTTAGAATCAATATTTTCTAAGATTCTAATATAATTAATAGATGGGGGTATTCTAGGTTATCTTAATGGAACTATCTACTGAAGTAAAATATTTTTATATGGCTATGTTTATTTAATAAAATCTTAACTCGGGACAACTATTTAATGAGAGTTTGTGAGAGCCAAAATATCTATATGATGCTCTTACGGGAAGGTGAGACAATTAACAATTTACAGGTTCATCGTTGGTTTTCTAAGCAGGTGTGGAAGGAATTAAAAGCAACTTTTAAATTTTCCAGATAATGATCATCAATGTTATTTCAAAACAGTTGGGATACTTGGTTAAATACACAATATAATAGCTTATTCAAGGAGTTGTCTAGTTTTCCAATTCCCACTAGCTCACTCGGTTAAGGTGTGGATCTT
This sequence comes from Larix kaempferi, assembly GCA_027924585.1. Classification (NCBI taxonomy): domain Eukaryota; kingdom Viridiplantae; phylum Streptophyta; class Pinopsida; order Pinales; family Pinaceae; genus Larix; species Larix kaempferi. Next base: position 12,178,343 of record BSBM01000055.1, on the reverse strand, counting down.
GTCAACAAGGAGACTTGATTTTGATTCCCCTTAGGGGTGACTTATTTGGAAGGCAATGCCCAAAAACCAAGTCAAGGTTAGGCTGGTGCGGTACACGCTGGGTGAAATCTACGGGTGATTTTGACAGCTTAGATTCCCCTAGATTGCAATTTCTCATACCATGGTCCACTCCCGCAAGTTAGGTAGATACGAGCAAACAAAAAAAGGGAGTTCTCCAGTTATATTTGTATGAAAATATGGCTATAGAGAAAAAAATGTACTATTTGAAGGGGTGAAACCAAATATTTTGTTAGAGGTAAAAAGAGTTATAGGAGCTTTTAAATAGGTTTCTTGTGTCGAAAGGTTAAAGGAATAGAGAAATGTAAATATTCTTGGGTTGAATTTAGCTTTTCCTTTGAGAAATTTTGATGGAATGTGTCAAGGATTAGAAGGTTCATGTGGAGCTAGAATGGTTTTATAGTTTTCCTAAATCCATGTTAACCAACTGAAATTTGGTGTTTGTTTTGGATTAAATTCTAGAATGAAACTTATTGCTTTGTGGGGCCTTGTGTACTTTGCTCATTGATTTCAAAATTGTTATAAATTGGGTCAATGGAAGGGATGGAACTAGTGTTCTTAATTTGGGTTGTTGGAAACATAAGATTGATTCTCTACAAGATGTTTTCATTGATATCAACTTAATGGCATCTTGTGAAGAATCTATGGTAGGTAAGTTCATGTCATCAACGTTTCGAGCCATTCTTGGCTCATCATCATAATGGCCTGATGATGAGCCAAGAATGGCTCGAAACGTTGACGACATGAACTTACCTACCGCGGAATCTCCACAAGATGCCATTAATTCCTACTGCGGATTCTTAGCCATTTCGATATCAAGTTCTTACATGTCTACAAGGAATTTAATTCTCAAGCAAATAATCTCTCTAAGGAGGATTTATCTTTCGATGAAGATACCCTTTGCTTTAAATAATTGCAACACGGTATGGTGGTTTTCATAGGCTCCTTTTATGTCTTTAGGGTGCATCTTCAGGTCTGACATATTTATTGTAATAGAGGAAGATTCTTTTTGTGAAGGGTGTAAGATTTTTTTTTCTATGGACAAAATCTTATTTCGATGGTTGGTTATGATTATGGTCATTTAGTAGACTTTGGATATAAGCGTAGCATATAACAGGTTCATTTTTTGGGTTTGTATATTTTCAAAAACTATATTTTCATACCTTGATTTTCTAAATAGTAAATATGAAATATTTTTCATGGAGAAAAAATTTATTCACTTGTATTACTTTAAACTTACAAAAACATTTCACCTAAAAAATTTTCTAAAGAAAATGGAATGATTCCTTACCTTTCTAAAGCTCAAATAGACCAAAGTTAGTCCATAACATCGTCATTATAATAACATAAAAGACTATATAAAAAATGATCTTGAATCTTTACCCTACATTACATGTGGTGGTAATTTAAAATTCTACTTCAAAATAGAAAAAAGTAAACAAAATAAAGATTCATGTGTTTATATCTATTATTTATTATAATTATAATGAAATGATTTATTAATGGTGATGATGATCACTTAGAACAATTTCTGTCTATTGGACCTTAAGAAATAAAAGTAAAGAACTCTTTGATTTGCTTTAGAATTTTATTTTTGTGCTAAAAAATCTTAGAGAAGAGTGTTCCTAAATTACTAGAATTTTGATGACATAGAAGATTGAACAAATTTTATTGTAACAAAAATTTAAAATATAAGATCTAGAAAATAGATTTATTGGGGACTATTCTCCATTATTATTTATAAGAAATTTTTTCCACACTTTTATTCACAATAGAGTTTGTAAGTCACTACTAAGGTGATATCAGGTGATATGTAAATAGAATAAATAAAACTTAATTGAAAAATTCTATTAACTAAAATGTATCTTAATACATAATAATAATTTAGTTTTAAATGTATTAGTATATTGTTTACAACATGTCTCTCTCTTGAAATCTCTATCACTAACCGTAATGAATCAAATTAAGAGCTTAAATTTGGGGTTTCTTTTACATATATATGAAACTTAATGAAGTTGCACATTAAAATATTTACAATGGTTAAGATTTTAAAATAAAAAAAAAATCACACGTCTAAAATATTAGAAAAAAAGAAATCATATATATATCCATTGTTTAAGACGCAATATTGTAAAGATATACATACGTTAATGTTGGTATATATTAATTGGTAATTTTAAGTTTATACTTATTTATACCGAAATTTTCTTACATCGTTTGTTGCAGAAAGCATGAGGGTTTTGTAATGCTTGTGTTTCAGTTTTTCAGTCACATTTATAGAGAAACAAATAATGTGTAACACCTTTATTTTGATTCATAAAGTGTATTGTTTGATATGAAAATACTGTAAATATGCAATGTATGATTTCTAGTGTGGAGTTGAAGGCTAAGGTCCCTCTAGTGAATGCCCGTGTTATAAAGGTGAGTATTTTATATTTTGTGAACATGTGGCAGTAAGTCATGGAAAAATTTAAAAACAGTGTAAATTTCTAATGAAATAAAAGCCTAATAGATGGATACGAAAACAACTTAAATGAGGGGCTATGTTATCCACTATCGACAGGAGAGGGATGTATGGGATCAAATCCTCTATTTTTTAATGTCATATTGAGAACCCATGTGGCATTAATAGTAAGCAATTACTGATATTGACTTCCTTGCTGATATTTAATTCTATTATAAGAAGAATGTTGGGAAATCAACTCAGAAACTTAAGGTAGCATTGGTCGAACCCAAAAATTCGTATGGATGAGTATGGGATTAGTTTTATGTATGAAAAAATCACATTCATCCATGGGATTTTGTTTCCCTTCATCCCCAATTCCATTGTTGAGCAATTGGATTTCAAAATTTCAGCAAGCTATGCATTCCTAGTAATGAAAAGTACATAAATCGTAACGAGTCGAGGAAAACCCAAATTTGGGATCCTCGAAACAAAATTTCGTAGATGAAATTATCATGTCAAAAAATAAAATAATTCAATAGAAAACTGAAGTTAGAGAGAGACCATAGGTTTGAATTACTTGATAAACGCGATGAAGCTAAGAAATCTCTAAATCTTTAGCAGCTTGCACCATTCTTTGCCCACCGTGAATAAAACTCGAGGGAAGGGGTCACCTAAGGGACTACATAACATAGAATGGGACCTTTGTCATTGTTGGTGTGGTAGGTAACGTGGGTGTCAATGTTGGTTGAAGCCAATTGAGATGGTTGTAGCTTTGGGGTTGAGCTCAATGGCTTAGCATTCTCCTTCTTTGTCTATTTGCATGATTGATAAACATAGTTGTGTGATGGCTTAGCATGAGTGTGTGACTATGTTTATGGCTATGAGAGAGCATACGTAGTTCCCTTCTTAGTGGAAAATATAGCCCACATTGGGGTTGGAATTTTATTAGAAACATTAAGAATTGGAGAATGTAAGTGCGGTTGGGTGGAAAGTTGCTCGTCCATAGCTAGTTTCAAAGACATCTTCAGTTAAAAGATAAGTGTTTACTATTATTTATGGATATGCATGTTATGAATGAGTATTAATTTATATTGAATTGAATGAAATGAACGAGCTTGAATTATTGAATTGGATGCATGTAAGTAGCATGAGAATGAGTTTATTTATGTGCATGAGTATATAATTTTCAATGCTGAAATGTTAATGTTGAATTGAATTCATGTGCTTAAGTTAAACAAAAGAATATTTCTCTTATGTGAAAGAGTATTAAAGAAACTAAAATTCAGCATGTTTAACTATGTTAGTAAATTCTGTAAGCGAAATTTAGAATGGAAGAATGACATAGTGGTATTGGAAAGAAGGAACTTTGTCCCATGTTGCCTCGAAACTCACGGAGGTATCCGAGGACATGACATAGTGGTATCAAATCTATTGGTTGCAGTATCGGGGCCATATGGGCTAGAAAGTCCACAATTACATGCATGAATTAGAAATACATCTATAGAACTTAGGTTCTGTCGAGTTACGAATAATGGGATAGAAGTAAGTTCAAATTAATTTCAAAATAATTCCCCTTATTCTTGAACTAAAATTTTGTGCAATTACGAAATTCTAAAAATATGGGGAAATTTGAGGTGCAGCCCACATGTTCCAAGTGCGTAAGAGGTGTATGATATGGACCAACCACATAAGAAGGATGTGCGGGTACCCTATCTCCATAAACTACAGGATTCATAAAGAGAGGTCTGCAAGGGTACCATGAAAAGATGTCCATAAGGGAGCCATGGAGGAACGTCCATTCGTGCAACATAGAATAATTCCATGAGAGTCCATGGAGAAGGGTCTCTAGGGTGACATGGAGAAGGGCCCACAAGTGTTAGAGAGGAAGTTTTATGGATACATTGGAGAAGAGCTCCAAAAGTTCCATAAAGAGAGGTCTGCAGGGGTTCCATGAAGAAAAGTCTATGGGGGGAAGACACGGAGAAGAGTCTGAAGGTGTAACAAAGATTAAGACCATGGCATTCCATGTGGTGCAACAAAGAAGAGGTACACGGGTGCTACAGAAAAAGTTCCATGGCTGCGGTAAAGAAGAGGTCCCTGAGCATTGTAGAGAGAGGTCCACGAAGCTGCCAACAATAGAATTCTGTGGGGATTTCGTAGAAAGAAATATGTAGGCATGGGGGAAAAGAAGTCTGTGTAGAAGAAGAAGAACAGCAAGAATAAGAAGAACAAGAATAAGGAGAAGAAGGAGGAGGAGGAGGAGGAGGAGGAGAAGAAGAAGAAGAAAGAGGAGGAGGAGGAAATTATCCTAAATCATGTTTTGGCCATAGCGAGATTAGTTTATTTTAGAATTCGATAAGAGTGGAGGTGTTAGGATTCCATGGGTGAAGGTCAAAGAAATATTAGTGAGGGGATCATGCCCATCCTGCTATGATTTGGAAGAAAACTTAAAATTGTGATTTTTAAATCTCTGTGTCTAGTGACCTAAGGAGCATCTTATTTGGGTCGAAATTGCTATGGTATATTCATGGACAAGGAACATAAATAAATATGGAAGCTCGAAGCCAAATTCCAAGAGGTGTGAATCCTAGGTGTGAAGGAAGATCAAAATCCTTTATTCCTAAGCATTTTTTAGGGATTTTAAAATGCTTGCAAGAGGTAAAACTGGCCCTAGATGTTGGAACCACAAAAAAATTGAACTAGACATTTACTTGCTCATCAAAACAAACAAATTTTATTAGACAATTTTTTTCCATAAATGCTTAGTTTGGGAGATAGTCAATAAATTGCTAAAAATTCTAAGTCCGCAAAAATGTGCAAAAGTGTAAAGTAGTCAATTCCATAATTTTATAGGAGTTAACTAAAGTATCAGATTGAATATATAAAAAAAATTGCGAGGATATTGGAGATATAGAAGTTGTTGATTGATCCTTTTTATGTGCACTAACAATGCCCAATAGAAAAAAAAATAGTTCTCTCTATATTTTCTTCTACAGGTAGTTGATGTTGGTCTCCTAAGATAATTGCACCCATAGAAAATGTGCATAATTGGGCAAAATTAGTAGTTTTTGAAGGCTATAACTTCAAGCTCTAAGATCAAAATGAAGCATGGAGATATGCGTCGAAAATCTTATCAGTAGGGAAAAAATGGTACACAATCAGAAACTAAATTGGGAGTTCATATGTTTCTAAATGTTGAACTTAAAAATGCATATAACCACTCATTAATCGGTGTGCTGAAAATAGCCTAAGGAGATTTATACTTCATCAAAACTTATAACTTAACCAAGTACATGACGCTTACAAAACATAAAGTTCATATGTCCCAAAACATACTAATCCGAATACTGGGGGGTAACATTCTGGGGTATTACATAATAAATGTGGGTTGTATTTCAATTTGTAGAGTCAGACATTATAGACATATTGTATAGAGAATTTGTGAAATCTTCAATTTTCTAAATTCTTGCTTGAGAGGTTCTTTCTTCTATACTTCAAGTGGTATGAGAGACTGTATATATTTCACCTCTACTTCAAGTTGTATTAGACAATGTAGAATCCTAAGGGATTTGGGAAATTCTAGTGATAGTAGGAAGTTTGGTAGAATTATTACCATGACAAGAGGGGGATTCCATGAAATATAAATTGTAACAAAAACATAAACCGGTATATGAATCTAGTAATAGTGTGATGCTTGGTAGACACCAAGGATAATGAGGTATTGAAGAAGATATACTGACAAGGAGAAAACATTTTTCAGCACTGTTATACAAAATTATGATCATGATGGATTTTGTCAAATTATCCCAGCAAAGGGGAACTATCATGGGAATATTTATTTGTAAGAGTGATGGAAATTACGAAAAGAATGTATGGAAACACCAAATGGATATTGAGATGCTAGAGTTTTGTATAAGTAAAGATAAAAAAGAGTTGATAAGGTGTATTGAATACATTAAGCATTACTTTCACTTCCAGGAAGTTGAAGGACTGTAGTGAGTGGAAATTGCATACAATAAATTGAGAGGATATGTATTTAAATGGTGGGAGTACTTGTAGATGGACATACAATGAAGTGGCAATGCTGAGATCCAATGTTGTGAAAATATGGTCACCAAGTAATGAGTTAAATTTTTAAATTCCAAATACACCTTGAAGAGTTGTATAATATTAGAGATGTTAAAGAAGATTGATAGATGTGTATAGAATTACTTTGAATAATATTTTATTGTAGATATGATACTTGCTTTCTTATGATATAGTAAGCAAAAGAAAATGTAGTTTGTGAATAGATTGAAGCTATGCATTTGAAGGAAGAAAATTTAGAAGGAGATATATTCTTTAAAAGAGGCTTATCATTTGGCCTTGAGAATTGAGAAGGCTCATATGAGGAGAAAGCATCAAACAATGCAACAAGATGAAATAGAAAAATACATTCTCTCAAATGTACTTATCAAGAGTATTGACTATGAATATGGGGTAATTTTATTGATGATAATGACGAGAATGATGAAATTTTTTTGCGTGAAGTGTATGTTCTAAGTATCAAGAAAAAGGAGACTTTTTGAGTACTTGTAGTACAACACTATATGGAAAAGATTGAGGTAAATGAATTTGTAAAATGAATTAACATGGAATAGAACATTGGTTGAGATAGTATATGAGAGGACAAAATATTTTGTTGCAATAGTGGATGATGTTGCAAAAAGAGGAAGTGTTGAATAAATGAGTTGTACTACAACACCAAATATGAGAGGAATAGATGCAATAGTAAATGGTCTTGCAATAGAATATGGTATTGAGAAAGAAACTAGTCTTACAACAATGGAGATGGACATAGATGATACTACCACATATGTAACAATGAAAGAGATCCAAATGGAAATGTTTGATCCCCTTAATGTGTTGTAGAGTGAATTTGATGCAAGGGAAGTCGAGTGTTGAGCTAAATAAAAGAATCTCGAGCATAAGAAAGAAATTATGTAGTAGTAGTGTTAGTAGGAAGAGTTGATACAAGACAGTGAATATGCAATAAAGAAGGAAGATGAAGTAAAGAAGGTGTTGGTACCAAAATCTGCCCCATCAAAAATTTTAGATTCCGGCAGTGCACATGTAATGAAGGACCCTGATTTTTGCTGCTAGAAAATCCATGGGTGTTCCAGTCATCCTGGTCAATTCTCCTTATGTCAAATCCTTCAACTTAGTGACACTTTGAGATTTATCTTTGTCTTTCCCTACAATACATGCCTAGCGTTCAATGACTCATGATCAAACCTATTTCGCCAAACCTTTAAGTTCTTACATTAATTTTTGCCAAAGTCTCTCGTGACCTTTAATTATTATCTGATGAAGCCTTACTATTTGTTTTTGCTAAGATTCCTTGGTCTCCTTTGAGTTTGAATTGCCATGAATATTTGCAAACAAAACAATGTATTAAAATATACATGTAATAATACAAAATAAATATAAAATAAATTTATTTTAAAACTATTTATATGGTTTAAAACAAAAAATATTTTATATTTATTTTATTAAAAGTCTTATTCTCACCTTTTTAAGTTTGCAACAAAATCATATATTAAAATATACTAAAATATACTTGGAATAACACAAAATAAATATAAAATTATCTTATTTTAAAACTATTTATATGGTTTAAAAAAATATATAATATTTATATTTATTTTGTTAAAAGTTTTATTCTCACTTTCTTAAGCTTGCTTTAGTTACATGTTACTAAGGCCTCACTATTTGTTTTTGTCAAGATTCCTTGGTCTCCTTTGAATTTCCATTGCCATAATTGTTTGCAAACTAAACCATATACTAAAATGTACATGTAATAATACAAAATTAATATAAAATTAATTTATTTTAAAACTATTTATATGTTAAAAAATATATAGATATATATTTTATATCTATTTCCTTAAAAAAAAATTTCTCACTTTTAAAAGTTTGCTTGAGTCACATGTTACGTGAATCCATGTGCACTCTTTTTAACAAATTTATTAACTTTCTAAAGTTTGCTTGAGTCACATGTTACGTGAATTCATGTGCATTCTTTTTATAAAAAATGTAAGGTCTTTTATCCCATTTATCATACCAACCGTCAGACCATATCTCAAGTCTACGCATGAAAGCACTCTTACCAAGAGCCTAGAGAAGCCCACGGGTTGGTAAAGCCATGAACTACGCCTCGGGTTAACAGTTTGACACTGGTAAATATAAAGACAAAGACACACATTTAACGAAAGCATGTGGGATAATCACCACGAATGCAAAACAAAAGTGCCCAAGGAATGAACAAGCTGAACCAGCATCCAAGTGTCAAGTTGAAGAACACATAAGTAGTGGAAATCATTGACTGCCAAGCATTGAATACATTCAAACCTGTGACTTGCTATTGAGGAGTGGTGTCACTGAGTATTAATGAGATGCCAGTCACAACACTGAGCATTTCTCAGTGTAAGTTGAATACCACAAGTTCATAGCATTCATGAAGACTTCCAGTACCAATTTCCCAATGTTCAGAAGTGCTCGTAGTTCCAGCATTAAAAGTATCTAATTGCAAGTGCTAAAAAAGATCATTCAAATGCTTACAAAGAACCAATAGATAAAAGAAGTGCAAAGGAGTGAATGAAGTGCAAAGGAGTCCAAATCCAAACTTAGAGGTGCTTAAACTTTGTGCTTAGCATTTGGCACAAAATTTAGGACACACATCTTCTGGCGTCGTTTCCAAGGAGCGAAGGAAGGAAGTCATCTTCCCTGAGGTTTTGACATTTAGTAGATCCTCTTCTTAATGGTTAATAAGAAGTGGACACTAGTTTGTGTTAAGATTCAATATGCTAAGATAGATAACATCAGTATTCAATTCAATTTCACAACAATAGCATATTCAGGATCACTGAAAGAATAAAAAGCACAACATAAACACAAGAGACACAATTTATCCTGGGAAACCCTCATGGGGTAGAAACCTAGCAAGACTTCCTCAATATAGATTATCAAAAGTACAAAGATGAAATCCCCAAACAAGAGCTCCTTCTCCTTCACAAATATCTCTCTCTCTCTCCTAATGCGCAATCCACAAGTGAGAGTGTGTCCAAATGAGGAGCACACTTCCTCTATTTATACTTTATCTATCACTTGACATTTTACCCAGCTAGGTCAGCCCCATAACTAAATGGGAAATTACTAACCAGGCTGACTTCTCTAGGGGGATTAAACACCCCATTACAACTGACTCTAGGGGAACTAATTCCCCGACTTACATGGGAGGTTTTAACTCAATGGATTTACATTATTAAATATAATAAATACATCTCAATGGAGGAATAAAACATCTTCGAATAATAATAATAAAGTACAAATAGAATATTCTTCGAAGTTACAATATTTCAACACTCCCCCTTAACGAGAAGGATATTCTAAAAACATCTGCAGGAGCAAGGAGAGGTCATCAACAACATCATAGTGATTCATCTATAAACCATTGGAAGTTTTCTTCAATCATCATCAACAGCTGGAATGGCTACTGGAACATCTTCAACATCTTCAGTACTGGAACATCAACATTTATAGTATTGAGTCTTTACCTTTTGCAGCACTTGATCACTCGATCGTCTACAACAACATCATCATCTGGATCTCTCGATCAACAACATCATTTGGATCTCTCGATCAACAACATCATATGGATCTCTCGATCAACAAAATCATCAATATCTAGATCCCTCGATCAACAGCATCATCTGGATCTCTCGATCAACAGAATCATCAATATCTGGATCTCTCAATCAGCAACATCATCTAGATCTCTCGATCAACAACATCATCATGAATATCTGGATCTTTCGATCAACAACATCATCTGGATATCTTGATCAACAACAACATAATCTGCAACACACATGATCCAATTACGGGATGATCAATCCCTCTCACTTTAGGACATAAGTTCAAGTATGATACAATCCTGATCCACTTACGAGATGATCAATCCCTATCACTTTAAGACATCACACCATGTCTAAGGATGATGCAATCCTTATCTACTTACGAGATGATCAATCCTTATCACTTTAAGACATCACACCATGTCTAAGGACGATGCAATCCTGATCTACTTACGGGATGATCAATCCCTATCACTTTAAGACATCACACCATGTCTAAGGATGGTGCAATCCTGATCTACTTACGGGATGATCAATCCCTATCGCTTTAAGACATCACACCATATCTAAGGACGATGCAATCCTCTCGTCAACTTAAAGACAAAATCTAAGGATCACTCATGAAGACACAAGTATTCGGATTCATTTAGGACTAAAGTCCAGAGATGATGCAATCCACTTGTCAACTTAGACCAATTCTAAGGACCATACATGGACCTCATCGTCGATACATGTATCCTCATCATCGACCTCATCGTCGGTATAGGTATCCTCATCATCGACCTCGTCATCGATACAAACATCCTCATCATTGACCTCATTGTTGGTACAAGCATCCTCATCAACGAACTCATTGTCGGTACAAGCATCCTCATCATCAACCTCATCATTGGTACAAGCATCCTCATCATCGACCTCATAGTCGATACAAGAATCCTCATCATCCACCTCATCACTCCCCTTTCGAGGAGGGTCCTTTTGAACTACACCAAGCTTGTCTCGAAAATACTCATACTTTACTCGAGACAGAGGTTTGGTCAATACGTCAGCAACTTTCTCATCAGTACTCACATACTCGAGCTTTATAGCTCCCTTCTGCACCATATCCCGTATATAGAAATATCGGATCTCTATGTGCTTTGATTTATCATGGAACACTGGATTCTCTGTCATCTTGATATAACTTTGGTTGTCACACAGGATCACAGTGGAGTCCATCTCTAAGTCAAATAGTCCTGACAATAGCTTCCGAAGACATATGACTTCACAACTAGCAGAGCAAGCTGCTATATATTCCGCTTCAGCTATGCTGAGAGCCAGACTAGACTGCTTCGTGCTAAACCATGAGATCATAGCAGATCCCATACAATAACATCCACCCGATGTGCTCTTTCTGTCTAAGACACTTCCATCCCAATATGCATCTATATAACCATACATTCTGAAGTCATGATCTCCAAGATAATATAGACCAAAATATATCGCACCTTTTAGGTACCTCATCACATGCTTTGTAGTTACCAAGTGAACATGTCTAGGCTCAACTAGATACTAACTCAGGGTGTTCACAACAAAGCATATATTTTGCCTGGTATTCGTCAAATACATCAACAAACCAATCATCTATCTGTAAACTATAGAAACCACTGTCCATCATCCCAGATCTCTACTTCACATTTTCCTTAGCTAAGGAAAAATATCATCTGATCTCAGCCACATATCTAATCATAAGAATCATGCCAAGATTCTTTAACTCTAATATCTACTCCCTCTGAAGTGGAGTTTCCTATATCTGAGTATTGTCCTCCCTTTGTGTCTGAACATTCTGCATTGAGTGATCTTATGCATATCTATCCGTGCCATCTCCTATTAGATGGGTCTACTGATATGAGCCTCAATATCACTCAAACTCTATGGTGAGTTCCTTCTTGCATCCATCTGAGAGGAGAATGTCATCTGTACATAGAAACCATTTTCAAACTTGTAGCAAAGGTTGAAATCTGCATCACCCATGGTGATCATCAAGCTTGTCAAATGACTATCGATCCTAGGTACCTGTTGAACCCGTACAAAGCCTTCTTCAATCATGTGATTCTCTTTCATATCTTGGGATTTTGCTTGATATGCACTTCTTCTTTAATGACACCATTCAAGAGAACAGTCTTGTCATCCATAGGTATAATCTATCTCTGGAAGTGTGTCTAGCCATTGGAGCAAACATCTCATCATGATTCTAAGCCTTGCTTTGTACTTCTATAGTATGTTTGATTTGTAAGTATTCTTGTTGAACAATCATCAATTTTTCTTTCGAACAAGTGTTCATCATCCTTCTTTTGTAGATCATAGCGCACGATCTTTCCTACAAATCAAATTCAATTACATGATTAGTAACACTTCATAATTATCAAATCATGTTAATATAACCTTTTATTCATACTGATATGATTCACATAGTTATGAAATGATATTGGTCAATGCTTTGGCACAACACTTTTCCATATCTCGTATGCATATGGTGACTATATAGATGCCTTCCATATCTACCGGAACATACTATCAAGAGCGTGCACTACTCCCAGGATGTTAGAAAAGAGGTTTCATTCTAGACAAGCAACAATGGAATGTTGTCCAACACTATTGGTTACTTACCATGGATAATTGTAGTACATTGTTCAATGAATGCTTACCCTATGCATGATACATTTCCTAATTCTAGGAATACAAATATGCATACAATTATTAATATCATTAACTATTCAAATATCCAAGAAGTAATTCAAATACTTATTATTTTATGTTTCATGGGTTTGCCTCCATCTAGATCTTTGGTTCCTTGTTGATCTCTACATCCTTTCCATGTCATGGTAGTATCATGAACTTGTGTCTTTGAGCTTTTATCCATCTTGTAGCACTATGCAACCTTAAATGTGCACTAGTTTCAGCATTATGTCATCCTCAAGATCTCATGCATAATAACACATTCATTCGTATAATATCAATAAGATTAAAACATTATAACCCTAAATAATCTTAAACAAGTACAGTTATAATCATTAATCAAACTATGAAACATAATATGCATAAAGCCTTGATTAGCTAAACTCTATTTTTCAGGAATAATCATTATCAACCATATGAAAGTATACTTATCTAAGATCCTAACACAAAGTAGGATTCTAACTCGATATAGAAAAAAATACCTAGATTAGCATGTTTTCTAGTTATGTCTAATATACCCAAACAATATCTTCTTTGTTCTCTTCAATGATTTAGAGACCTTGTGCTAGTAACCTGCATATCTCATAAGTTAACCAAATCATACATACCTCATAAGTAGAGCTTCTATGTGATCAAAGACTATGGATGAGTCTTTGTCTTCATGTCATCATGGTCATATAATCTTGATCTAGAACTTGATTTTTCTTTCTTGATGTACCTTTCATGTTAGCAGACATCATCCTCATACAACACCACAAGTGCATTAGTACAATCATAAGTGTCATAACCCTAATCAATGAATGTATTCTACCATTCACATGCATTCATACTTTTACTAAGGTGATCAGAAAAGTATAAAATTAATCATGATTGTACTAACCTCAATAATATGAAGACAAACATATCATGAACTTAATCATCAGATAAATGAAACAGATTTCAAAACATACCTGCATCTCCTCAAGTCATACCTGTCGATATTGCGTGTAGTCTTCTCTATAAGGGTAAAACCATAATCATCCAAGGTAGATCACTTGTAAACATCTTATATAGGTTCATGGTGCTAGGATGATAAAATATCAGTGCCATTTAAAACTCCATTGCTTCCCTATGAGTCTCCAAACCTTGCTAGGGTTTTTTCTTACTTGGAAACCCTAATTTTCAATCTCCTTCCTTCCACAACATTTGATGGAAAATTAATATATATGATGAAGGTTATTCCAAATCCATTTTCAGAGTTTCCAATGTTGCATCAGGTTTCTCCAACATTCTATCAGGTCCTTCCATACGTAAAAAACTGAGAACCCTAAGTGAGAGCTTCTTCCTCCTCTTCTTTGATTTTCTCTGTTGAGCTATTTTAGATGTTCCTTATTGTTTCTAGTGTGTATCTGAAATTTAGGATCCTCAAGGTATGAAAATTTGTACTGGGGTAGTCTGACCTGTCATCTCTCCAACCCCATAGATTTGAGCTTCATTGGATTCTCCATGAGAGAGATATGTTAATCTTCCCAACATGACCTTTTTATGGGATCAAACATCATATCTAACTTGTACGGTGTTCCACGTGTCACTGTTTCAAGTTTGGCCTCTGATACTCGAACCTATGAAACTACAGTCTATTTCCTAGCTTTGACCTTTTACGGAATTCCATTTGGAGCTTCCTAGCCCAAGATATGACCTTTTTTCCTAGGTCACCTATTTAGGGATTCATTCTAGAAGAGGCAGAAACCCTAAATTGTACGGATCATATATCACAAAGTACAATGAAAATGAGGCTGAAACTCAGACACAAGGTACAGGAACATGTTATCTTCGACCTGTACAAGTTTCAGATCCTGAACCTTAGCTGAAAGTCATTTATAACGAAAGTTCATGATGACTAGGTTTTGCTATACTAAGCCCTAGCTTTCAAATTGCCGCAAGTGAAAAAAGTGTCGTAAATGCCATACATTGCCTTGCTTCGGGATAGCTTTGAAAACATGTTAAGATTCAATATGATAAGATAGATAACATCAGTATTCAATTCAAATTCACAATAATAGCATATACAGGATCACTGAAAGAATAACAAGCACAGCATCAACATAAGAGACACAATTTATCCTGGGAAACCCTCATGGGGTAGAAAACCCAACAAGACTTCCTCAATATAGACGATCAAAAGTACAAAGTTGAAATCCCCAAACAAGAGCTCCTTCTCCTTCACAGATATCTCTCTCTCTCTCTTAATGCGCAATCCACAAGTGAGAGTGTGTCCAAATGAGGAGCACACTTCCTCTATTTATACTTTATCTGTCACTTGACATTTTACCCAACTAGGTTGACCCCATAACTAAATGACCAATTACTGACCAAGACGAATTCTCTAGGGGACTTAAACACACCATTAAAACTGACTCTAGGGGAACTAATGCCCCGACTTACATGGGCGGTTTTACCTCAATGGATTTACATTATTAAATATAATAAATACATCGTGAATGAAAAATATTTCACTGGGAGGCTCCTCATTTAGAAGGTTCTACTAGACGAAGGATCCATGGTGCCAAAAACAAAATGAAGAAGTCAAATGGAAATATGATGTATCATCTTGTTAGTTTCCTGCACGAACTTTTGTTCTTATTTATCAAGTCTTTCCTAGCTTTCCCATTGCATGTCAAAAGAATCATTCTTTGTTTTGTTTACTCCAATCATCATAAAACTTCATTTATATATCCCTCTTTGAAATAAGAAAGTATGCATTCTCCTTGAATTATAGATGTTGATTCTATTATTTAATCTAAAACACTTGCAAAAGATGATGTATGTATACTCATATCTCATGATCCTAATCACCCATGTATTCCTGTAGGAAATAGAGTTGATTTGTTATCTTTTGCAATCCCTATTGAAACCATCCATCAACCCGTTAAATCTTATTCTCATTTCACTGAGGTTCAGTCTAAAATTAGAGAAAGAAGTTTCAAACCTTTAAGGTTGTTTTCTTCTCTTAATCCTTACACTCCCAAGTTTTTGGAATATCTGCCTCTTTTTACTAGAGAAGACCATATCACAACAGAGAAGCACTTGGGATATTTTTATAATTTCATTGACAATTTTGAAATTGTTCACGAGGATGTTTTCATGAGGACATTTTCCAAATATTTAGTCGGAGATGTCGGGTTCTAGTTTCGAAGTTTAAAGGATGATTCAATTGGATCGTGGGAAGAGTTACATGATGTCTTTTTGAGGTATTGGGGTGAGAACAAATATTTGGAGCAATATCTTTATGAGCTCTTTTCCATGAAAAGGGAGGAGGATGAACCTATTACTAAATTAAATTGGAGGTTTCATAGCTTTTATCTCAGCATGCCCAAGGAGATCAGTCCTTTAGAAAAAATTCCCATGATATATTATGCGACATCTCATCAACATCCAAATTTAGTCCTTCATTTAAGAGAGAGGAATTTATCTTCCTTGCAATAGATGTTCTCAAATGCTAGAGAGGTTGAAGACAACCTACAACCTTGTGGAAAGCTTGTAGATCAAAGCAAGGATGAAGAGTTGGAACAAGAACAAGTCTATGGACAACGAAAGCAGATTTGGATGTAGAGGAATTCGAAGAAGGGTATGGACAGTGAAAATCAGATCTGGGATTTCATTTGCTTCAGTATGCTAATGAATCACTTTTTTATTTTTATTCTTCCTAAGATTTTGAAATTAATCGATTAGATTCTTTCGTTCTTAAAGTTGATGATTGTCTTGAGAATTTTTTTCCAAAGGATGATAATATTTTTGTCTAGAAGAAATTTATTGCTCCTTAGTGTCTCGTTGTTGATATTAAAAATCAGTTGCCAATTTTTACTTATTATGACTTTCAAGATTTTATTTTCTCAAGTTTTGGTCAAGCATCTTGTTCGGAGGCCGAAAGCCAACATTGTGAAGAATATTCTCTACCTTGTTTGTTTGAATCAGAAACTTTTCAAATGGAACATTGGCAAGGTAGTGAGAGGAATTATAAGTAGTTGACGGGAGAATCTACGGATGTCATTCTCAAGCTAAAAACTGATGTCATTCAAGGAGGAATGGGAGTTCAGAACATGCAAAAACAACCCATTTATTTTGTGCAGGAAGAATAACTACTCTCTCATTATTTTTGAGATTCGGTGGCCATTTATATGAAATAAATCTCTTCAGGAGTCTTTAATGTTGCAGATTTGAGCCTGCAAACAAATTGCAGTAGTATGTATAAGCTGATAATTCAGTCTCTGTTGAAAAGTTTATACTACTTTTGTGTCTTTTCATTCAGTTGCAAAGAAGACAATCAATTTGGTAGTCCAATTCTTTATTGGCTACATTGGAAATTTGTATATAAATGACCAGCTTGGTGTGTGCAAGTTAGGAGTAGGATGTAGATAAATAAGCTTGATGCTTCAAACATTTCCTTCAATTTGCAATGTGAGGTTTTCTTTCAGCAAATATGGTTTGCAGTGAGTAGTTTCAGTTGATAGTGTGCTTTAAGTTTTTAGAATAGTAGGGTTGTAGGGTTTGGAACGGGTTGAGAATGAGATGAAATAATCCATCCCAACGGAGATAGAATATTGGGCTTCTTTTCCCAAGAGCAAAGCAACGTTAGTTTGTAGAGCATGGTCATTTCAGAGCTTTATGAGCAAGACAAGTTTCAGATGTTAGAGATTGTTTCATGGAAAAGGCACTTGATCATCATGTTCTTGGAGTCTTGCACGGAGGAGTCCATCCCCATCTAGAGCCATATGTTGGTACTAAAATCTTCCCCATCAAATTTTTTAGATTCCTGCAATGTGCATGTAAAGAAGGACCCTGATTTTCACTACCAGAAAAGCCATGAGTGTTCCAGTCAGCTCGGTCAATTCTCCTTATGTCAAATCCTTCAAATTGGTGACCATTTGAAATTTAACCTTATCTTTCCCTACAATACATACCTAGAGTTCAAAAAGTCATGATCATACCTATTTCGCCAAACCTTTAAGTTCTTACATTAATTTTTGCCAGTCTCTGGTGACCTTTAATTATTCTCTAATGAGGCCTCACTATTTTTTTTTGTCCAGATTCCTCAGTTTTCCTCAGTCTCCTTTGAACTTCCATTTCCATAACTATTTGCAAACTAAACTATATATTAAAATATACATGTAATAAAATAAAATAAATATAAAATAAATTTATTTTAAAACTATTTATATGGTTTTAAAAAAATATAATATTTTATATTTATTTTGTTAAAAGTTTTATCCTCACTTTTTAAAGTTTGCTTTAGTTACACGTTAAGTTTGCTTTAGTTTTTTTTTTCCATCAGAAAAAATCGTACTATTGCTATTCCATTGAATCAAATAGTACAAAGATAGTGTGAATATCATAGATACAAGATATCTAGACTGGATCTTGTTCTCAAAAAGATCATCAGTCTAGCTGCTATACAAAAATTTAATTGCACATCAAACAGATTTAACAAAAAGAAAATTGTTCGTCATCCCAAGAGTACGAAATAACCTAAAAGAAAAATAAGTTACCCCTGTCAAGCAGACAGGCATCCATCCATTCTTCCCGTAATAATATTCCTTCAGGACTAGCAAAGGAATCTTTTGAAAGTTGATCAGCTTGAGAATTGTGTGACCTGGAAATATGTTCGAAAGAAATCTGGTCCTGCTTTGCAATCTCATGACGAGTTCGAACACACCAATTTTTTAGATCAATAACATTGAGATTGTATTCATTTGAGTCCCATTATATTGTTACTTGGGAGTCCCCAAAGACTTTGAGATTAACCAGACCAAAGGAATTTGCCACCTTTAGAACAGCCCAAAGAGCCAATAACTCCGCTTTCATATTGGTACCTCTGCCACCATTAAGACGAAGAGAAAAGTAGTGGTCCTCATTGATATAGATGACCCCACCAATTGCACACATACCATCCTGAGCAGCCCCGTCAAGGAATAATATCCGCTGCGAAACCACAAAGGAAAAATAACTTTTACTCACAACTTTCTTACCATGATCCACCTCAGGATAAGTCTATAACAAATAACAAACAGACTTCACACACTGCACAACATTAGGCTTCTTATTTTGAAAAATTACTTCATTTCTTATAAACCAGATGATCCAAGATATAAAAATAGGAAGGAAGAGTGGTTTTTTGTTATCCCTAACCCAATTAAGAAGACCTGTGCCAAAGTCGAAATCATCCCAAACAAACAGTAAGTTGAGATCTTTACAATACAGTGACCAAATTTCTTGCATAAAGGAGCACTTCACAAATAGATTACCAGCAGATTCAGAACTTAAATTACATAAACAACACCATCCAGGACCATTCCAGCCACGTTTAAGTAAATTATCCCATGTCTTAAGACTTCCATTGAGAACATGCCAAAGGAAACATTTCACCTTCAAGGGGATAGACCAATTCCTAATTTTTGAATACCATCATTGACCAGGATAAATACAATGAACCTGAATAATCCTGTCATAAGGAGAATTTGCAGATACAGAACCTTCTTTAGGATTGCCCGCCCAAATTAACTTATCAGGGGTCCCCGATAGAGCAATACCAGCCGATCTCAGAGCCATAATAAAATGTTCCCATTCTTGCGCATGATCTGGGATCTCCCACTGTAATGCACTTAACCAACCATTACCAGTACGATGAAACTGATCAGTATTATGAACATCATTTAAGGTTCTATACCCCATAAAATTTAACCGAGAAACCAAACTATCTGACAGTCTAAAATTTTCCTCCATACCAAGCACAGGATCCACCCCAATTAGAATACTGCAACCATTACCTACCTACCAACAAATATCTTTGGCTATCCATTCATATACTTTAAGAAAACCTCTCCAAACTGGAGACAGTAAACCAGAGATCCTTGGGCTTCCTCAACTAGCTGATAAAATCAGATTTAATATATTTGAGATGGAGAACCTTCGACCAAAGAGAATTACTGAATAAACCACGCCATAAGCTCTTCAATCTAAGAGATTTGCTGAAAACATTGATATCTTTAATACCCCAGCCACCGAACTTCACCGACCAAGCAAGAACCTTCCATTTAACCATCTCCAGTTTAGTGCCTTCACTATTACCAGACAAGAGAAAATTGAAAATAAGCATCCTGATCCTATTAAGAATATAAACCGGAATCTCTAAAAGAGATAACCAAAAAACTGGAATACTAGAAAGCACTGCTTTAACTAAAACAAGTCTGCCACCCGTTGAGAGCAACTGGAAAGTCCAGTGATCAATTCTCTGTTCAAACTTGCTAATAATCCACCGCCAATCATTTGCTTTATAAAAATTAGGTTTTAAAATAAAACCTAAATATTTCAAACCATCAACCAAATCTAGGCAATTATATGGTAAGATGGATTCAATTTCACCTCTTCTCCTAGAATCCACATTATGTTGATTAAAACATGACTTAGAAATGCTAACCTTCATCCCAGAAACCTTGCAGAAGAAATTAATGATATTTGAGAAAACCTTCCATTCTATGATAGATTCGATGCCAGCAAGGAGGACGTCATCAACAAAAAGGAGATGAGACAGGAAGCATCCATCACCCATCTTGATACCTTTAATCAATCCCATATCTTTGGCTTGTTGAACGAGCCTACTAAGACCATCAATGATCAGGAGAAATAGAAGGGGTGACAGAGGGCAACCCTGTCTGATCCCTCTAGAACATTGAAAAAAAGAGGTGGGATTACCATTTACCAAAACAACAATACATGGCATTGAAACACAAGCCATTATCCAATTTAACACAAGAGGAGGAATACCAATTTGAATCAAAATCAACCTGAGGAAAGACCAATTGACACGGTCATAGGCTTTTTCTAAATCCATCTTTAAAATCAGAGCTTTTAACTTCTTGGATTTGATAGTGTGAAGCAGTTCCTGGGTAAGACCAATCGAATCATGGAATTTGCCTATCCTTTAAGAACCCAAACTGTTCAGGATTTATAACAGAAGATAGAACATCCTTCAATCCCTGAGCAATAATTTTGGATACCAGTTTATAGATGAGATTACAAAGAGCAATGGGACGATATTCCCCAAAAGATACAGGTTTGTTACTTTTAGGAATTAAGGTAAGGAATGTGGAATTTAAAGTTCTAGAAATGAACCCATGAACCCTAGTAAATTCCACAAGACGTTGGATGTCTTTCCCCATAATATCAAAGAAATGCACATAAACTTCCATTGGCCATCCATCAGGACCAGGGCTTTTGTCGCTGGAATTTTTTTTTAAGGTATGCTCAATTTCATCTAAAGAAACCTCCTTTCCCACCGCCTCAGCTTCATTTTCATCAAAACATCTGGGGTAGAGTTTTGCCAGTTTGATTTGATCCAAAAGTTCACAGCCACCTTCCTCTTTGTAAATATTACCAAAAAACCTCACAGCTTCAGCGCTCAAAGAGTCCAAACCCTTTAAAGAGTTTCCATTTTCATCATTGATATCCCATATCAGTTTCATATTCCTCCTTGCAGATGCATAAGCATGAAAAAATTTCGTATTCTTGTCCCCATGACTGATCCACACCGCTCTACTCTTCAATCTCCACTCCCTTTCTTCTATCAAGAGGATTTCCTCCTTTTTTTTCTCGAATAACTTCATAACTTCAAAATCACCCTGATTTAAAGAACCATCAAAATTTTGCATACAAGCATTTTGAATACTGAATTCCAAATTCTTCAGTTCTGCAACATCAGTCTTCTTTCTAACCTTAATCCATTTAATAACTTATTCTTTAGGCTTCAACATTTTATGACAGAAATAATCAACAGGATTTAAGTTCTCAATATCCAAATTTAACCAGAAAGATTTCACCATCTCACAAAAATCATTCTCCAAAAGCCATGAACTATTAAACTTGAATGGGTAACAAACCTTTTGACCATACTCTTCAAACTGAAAAACAATAGGCCAGTGATCAGAGAATTTCACCTCGTGAGCCCAAGAACGAGACTTCTGGATGATACTTAAAAAAGAAGACTTCACCAAAAAACGATCTAGTCTCTTATGTACACCTGCATCCCCCTGCCTACTGTTTGTCCAGGTTGGAATTAATTTAGATGGAACCATATCCACCAGGTCAAACCGACCTAGATAATACATAAAGTAATCCGCCAATGGATCCAATCTAGCCCCAGAACCCCAGATCTCAGAGGCAGATTTAGTAAAATTCAAATCACCAGCAATCATTAAATGTGATAAGTTAAGTACCCCAGAGGCAGCCAAAGTATCCCAGAAAATCCTACGACCATCATAAGGAGCATAACAATTGAGGATATGAAACTAAATGTTCAAACCTAAACATATTCCTTTCATCAGAAGACCCCACGGAGTGGAAAAAACTTTGAAGGAAAACAGAGAAGGGTTCCAAGCCACCACCAATCCACCAGAAAGCCCATTGGAGCAACAAGCCACAACTTCCCATCTGGGAAGAAGGTCGCCTAACTTAGTGATCGCCACCGAACTTAAACACATAGTTTCCTGAAGTAACACAACACCTGGACAAATAGCTGCAAATAGCTTGGAGAAGGCCTTTTCCCTAGCAACCTTCCCCAACCCCCGAATATTCAAGGATAAAATGGACATTACGAACCAGAGGCAAAGGGTATCTTCGCTCTAAGACCCTCATTAGATGAATTAATAGAAACCCCAGGCATCAACCTACCAGCATCCCGAGGAAGGATAGAATCAACACAATCAGAAGCCCGACACCCCTCTTTCTTCTTTTTACCCATACGAATGGTAACATTTTGAAATTTGATAGCATGAAGCATAATAGCATCAGAACCAACAAGAGGAGATTTGGATAAGGAAGGAACTGGGTTAAGGGTTTTTAAAACCCCATCAACTCTTAGTTCACAATTTCCACCAAACCCAGACTCGTCAAGAACATGAAGGAAAGGTTCTGTAGCCTCATGAATCACAAAACCGGAAACCTTAACAAAAGGGGACAAAGGCATAACAGAATCCCAAGCTTCATCACATAAACCAAGACTCCCAGAATTAACCAAACCCTCATTAACCCTATCCCCAACAGAGGCTAAATCATAGGAAAGATTGCGAACAATAGAAGATTTCACCAAATCAGCAGACAAAGGAAGACTCCCAACAGAAGGCACATGAAGACCATGTCTCAAAATAACATCCCCAGAAGCAATACGAGCATCTAAATCCTCCTCCGTGACTTCCAACAAAGCAATATCCTCTTTTGAAACTTCAGAATACACAGAATTAGGGACAGGAACAGACTTACAAGGTTCAACAGAGGGAGCACACAGGTCCAAAGTACCTTTCGAAGCCGACCCAGTCTTCAAAATATTAGGGAATTTTGCAAAAATGTGCCCAATTTCCTTGCACGCGAAATAATGGAATGGGATTCTGAAAAAGTCGAGCCTTTGCTTCCAGCATC